>MOOZ01000612.1:633279-647457 GCA_002930495.1 Cecropterus lyciades | reverse complement strand
ATTTCTGCCTAATAACAGCAGTGTTATGCGCTGTTGTGTTCTGGTTTGAAGGGTGTGGTAAGGGAGACATACTTTTTCGAGGCTTTCCATCTTAGTCCTCAGGGGCCACCCTGAGGACTAAGATGGAACGCACCTAACGAACATAAGTAGCAACGCACCTGTGGCTAACCTTAGGTGGGACTTTGGTCTTACCTGGGGTTGATTACAGATGTCCATGGGCGGCAGTAGCCACTTACCATCAGGTGGGCTGCATGCTCGTCTGCTACTTCCATACTATATATAAAAAAAAAAGTTACACTTAGACATGTATTATTAAAATCGGCGTAGTCATTTACTAGATAGGGGGTTAAAGTGAGACGAAAAATTTAATGTTGTCAAATATACCCAAATGGGGTATCAAATGAAAGAGGTTGACGTCTACGTTACAAAAAACGCGGGGTACCGCTAAGTTTAGAGACTAGATCCCTACTACCTAGCTAAAATAGAATAGGGTTATCCAGGGGGGTCCAGCCGATAACCCTATTTTATCACAGGCTTAACAATTTAAATCTAATTCACAGACTTAACAATTTAAATCTAGAAAATAAATTGATAGTCAATCAAATACACGGTCTAACTAAGGTAAGCGGTACCCTCCCGCCATGACGTTGTATTACAATTTTAACGAGCAAATGTTATATTTCTAAAATTAAAATATAGTTGTAACTCGCTCGAATTTGATGGCTCATCTATTAATATTATTTTTGACTTTTTAAATAGTTCTTCACTTATCTTTATAGCATTGGGGTTTTTTTAATTTTAAATTTAATTTTATACATATGGTGAATTGGACATATGTAATATAAAAAATGTGTTTTAAATTTGTTTCTTTGTTTTAAACTGCATAAAATTGGATACAGTTAAGTTGACCTTTATTCTTAGATTATGGTCTTTTTACTAATATTTTTTTATTGAAAAATAAAGAAAATAATTTTATTGTGTTTTTGTGTTCTACATATCCTGTGAAATAAGTACAAAGTCCTTAATATAAGCCACCTGGACCCAATACTAAAGTAAATTCAAATTTGAATGTGTAAACGAAACAGCTAAATATTTTGATCGTATTCACAATTCACATTCGTAAGGACAGAGAAGTATTAAAATGACACAAGGGACCGTCAAGGATCAAGATCAAGTATAATCGGGTCTAATTACAGGAGCGCCACCTGACGGAGCCACAAACAAACAAACAAAACAGTTTTTAAAACCAACTTAACTTTCAATTTCTTTTTAACCAGCGTTCTTATATGAATAGTATAAAGTTCTTTATCGATTGTATCTACTCAGTTTTGAGTTTCTGATGCGTGGTTTCCGTGCAATTTCGGGTCGTAAAAAGGGTAATTTTCGCGGCAGCCATGATGGATCTGTCATCACGGCGCTCGGTTTATGACGGCAAATTATACAGTTGGATGCGCGTGCGCAAGTTTCTCTGTGCCGAATGATTGAGCTCGCAAATTGGGTTAATATTATTCCCAATAAGCCGATTAAGTTGGATAAGCTGAATGACCTCACTTCGGTCATGTAGTGACTCGGTCTGTTATGGAGTTCCGAGTTCGATTTCTTTGGCGGAAAAGTATTTTTTTAAACGATAACATGCGAGAAAGAGTTAAAATATTGGTTTGACATGGAGGTGTTCAGTTCGATTCCCGGTCGCGTAGACGTCTAAATTATCAATTTAGGTTTTACCCTTGAGTCTTGGTGTTTGTTCTTATATCTACCTAATCGTATATATGGCACCCACGACACGACACAGTGAATCTAAGTTGGGGTTTTAGGCGGTAATCGATTATTGAAACGTTTTATACGTTAATGATTTGTGTAAGGTAGACTATCTTTTTATATAGGTCAGGTATCAAGTTTGTTGACGTAGACTAGGTAGTATAGTACCTTATTTACCTACTCAGAGTTCTATAAAAACCTTAAGGTGTAACCCATTAGACATAATATGGGAACCATCATAGTCCTTAGGAATGACAGTGCATTTGTTATAGTCTTCAGGTAGAACTCTTGTTCTATATGAAGTTGGTTACAGATTGTGTGGTCGCATGCCGTCGTACATCTGAAGGCACGGTGAGCGCAAATACTCACCGGGGAGAGCCCGAAAGGGGCATCGCGCTCGGAGGACTCCGGTTGCGTTCTGTTAACGATCCCGGAGTCCTCCACGCAGCGCTGAGAACGACCACCGGGGAGGTTATAGTGCGGTAAAAATCCCAAATAACAACGTAACTGTGGCTAACCTCAGGTAAGACCGGATCTTATCTGGGGGTGATTACAGATTACCAATGGATGGCAGTGGCCACTAATCATCAGGTGGATTGCATGCTTGTTTTCTGTTTTTCCATATTGTAAAAAAAAACTTAAACTGTAGGTTTTGTCCGTAGTCGACATGTCGTCAGGGCGTCATATCATTACGGTGGTGCGTTGACCCGAGAGGTGTTTATTAATATGGATTCCGATAATCCGCCGCATTACTGTGTGCACGATTTTGGGAGGAAGAGGGGAGGGAAGGGAATGAGTGTATGAGTGTATGAATTATTTAAAAAAATGCGTATGTTTGTTCAAGTCTCGGAGTAGGTATCTCTAGATACGTCATAAACAATTTTATTACCTACTAGTTAGGTACAAAAAAAACCTACGAAATAAAAGCATTTTTACATTTCTTTTTAAGAATTTTACACTGTTTATATTTTAAAAACAATGTTTATAATATTTTTATTTTATGTCTAAAATATTGTTTGCAACCTACCTACATAAGTTACCCACGTATCCACCTTATTCACTGGTTGTAATATATTAGTTAGGTACCTATCTGTATGTAGGTATTTCAATACATTTAAAATAATCCTATTTAGTACCTATAATGCAATTTAAAATCAAACTTGTTAAAATATCGAATTAGCACTATCTATTAACAGGAAAGTATCTTTCTATCTTTTATTCAAAACCCATGTTCATAATTTTACAAACTTTGTAAAGTTTTTAATATAAAGAGTTTTATGTATACTAGAATTAATAAATAAATCACTCGCGAAAATAAATATACCTAAAACAAAAACAATAAAAAATCACACAACTCATATCTCAAACCACCACTAACACCAAAAAATAAAAAGTATAAATTAAAAATTACAATAAAACCAACTTAATTCTATTTTCAAAACCGAAAAATTAATGTCAATAAAATTATATAGATAAAGAAGCAAGAAAATGAATTCCAAGTTCAAATTCGAACACAACGGCATTCCGCGCGAACTTGTAAGTTCGCGTGGCGTTAGGCAGCGGCGAGGGGTGGCGCGGTGGGCGGGGGGCGGGGCCCGAGGCGCCGCCCCGAGCGAGCGCGATGCAAGGTCACTCGCCCCCCTCCCGCTAATGTTTTGGTTTGTGACTTCACTCACTTGTGTTGTACAAGAATGCCAATTTTACAATCAATTTTGGAACGTTCGAATTTTGAAAGCTGTGATGAGGTTTGTGAATTATTGTTTCTGTTTTAAATGATTGTTTTGTTACTGTGTGTTGTGTGAAAGTTACTGTTCACAAAATGCATTGGTAAGCTGATTTTCTAATATTTGTGCGAAAAATATTAAAGTAAGTATTTTGAGATTTAAGAATTAAATGAAATTTAATTTCAGTTTTTTTTTATATTCAATATTGCAATTGTTTTTTTTTATATGTACCCATTCCTAAACTTATATCGTAAATATATACGATATAAACGATATATTTAATATTTCTTTACATTATATAGTATTCACTTTTGTTTATTACCAAAAACTTAGGAGTGTTATAAACTTCTTATAAAGGTAGTTTTATTATTATTTTAAGAACAATAAATTTCTAATTATTCAAATCCATTATATTAAATTTAAAGATTTATAGGTTGTAGCTATACAGAAAAACTAGAATAAATACTGGAGTTTAAATCACAGTAAACATTAATCAACTCATTAATTTTAAGTGATCATTTTATTTGAAAAATATACGACAACCAGATAAAAGGTCAAAAAGGAATTTTCAACAGCAACTAATTATTCTATACGTTTTTTTACAAAACCAGCTCCTCAACTAACTTTGTAAACTTTTACTTAATAACCATCCCCATATAAATATAATCTTAAATTAATACAAAATTTTGGACACCCATCAATCAAAATAGCATCAAACAATAAAATAAACAAAATTCCAATCCGCGGCACCTTTTAAAAGTGCAAAAACGTGCATGTTATCGTTGCGTTGATTGAGCTAGTTCCGTCCGCGGCCGCTGGCGCTGGCGTCGCGTCGCCTCGCCGCGCGTCATTCCGGCCGCGGCGCGCGACCATTCCGCACCGCGTTCCGTCCCGCCGCGTAAACATCGCGAGTGAAGTGTCCGACTGTGCCAGTGAAGTGACCCGATCGACACAAACCTAACGATAACAAACGAGAAACACATAAACAAACAAAACTAACGAAAGACGACGCCAGAAAACGTTGGTGCGCGAGTTACACGCGGTAATCGTTCGTTAAAAACAAATATTAGCAGAAAACAAAGGATCTTTACGAGTTGCTTGCTTAGCTGCAGGTGGCAGGTGGAGGTGGAGGTCTGGTGACGACGACCGAACGATTGTCAGGTGAGTTGGTGGATGGAGATTTTTTTTAAGTGATGCGTCTATATTTTCGTATTTCTCCAGTCGAAAAAGTTACTTCACGGTTATTTATCATCTTAATAACACAAAATAAGGTGATGACTAAGTTTTGTCGTAACTTTTGAGTAGGTTTGTGAGTTTTAAAAGCGGGAAATGGTCGGAAAAGTTTGGAAACTGGAGCCAGTGGCGGCGCGGCGACGGCCGGCGCCGGTACTGTGGCAGGTGGCTCGGGAAACGATGTGAAGTGTGTACATAACGAGTGTTTGTTCAATATATATTATTGACAATATAACATCTATGAAAAACTTGAGCAGAAACAAGGATATCTATTGTAATATGTAAGTTCTCATTAGATCATGATAGCAAAACATAAACATAATTTTTTTGAAGTGACAAAAGTTGAAGAAAACTTTTTGCTATCGAGTTTTATGTAGAGGTTTAGATTCATTTTAACCATTTTCACTTTTAATTGCTTTTTAAGAAAGAATTACAAATTTACACATAACAAGAATGCAGAAATTTAAATACATGAGTGAGTGTTGATAAATATAAACTATGGAAATGTGCGTAAAACTAAAAAAATCTGTATAACTGCGTAAAGTTTGCACCACCAAATAGATAGAGACGTTTTTTTATTTCCAATCAATGACCATACAAAAACTTCTAAACAAACAAAACTATGCCTAAATTTTACAACTAATTTCATTAACCAATTCGCATAGGCAAAATAATTAGCGGCCAGAGCGCAGCATTCATAGAGGTTTTCAGCGGTGCATCTGTCAATTTTTTTTCTATCCGCCATCTTTAGTTGTAGCTGCACTAAAGTCCAGTGCACACACGCGCCGAGGGGGCGGGGCGCGAGAGCGGGACGGCGAGTAAACACTGCGTGGACATTTTGAACATTTTACACATTCGCACATCTCTATCTAGTCATCGGCGATTAAGTTTTTGTTGCGTTATTAGAATTTGGCAGCTAAAATTATTTCAATAATTTTAAATTAAAATTTTGTTTATTTATTCTTCAGGTTTGAAATGACTTTTTATGGGATTTTAATCTTTTGCGCTTCTATTATTTACAATATTTTCATACTATGTCTTTGTTTTTGAAACGATAATTTTCAGTCCTTATACTTTAACGCCGGTGTTTTGATATTTCTTTAATAATTTTGTATTATCTATAGAATAGATTTTAAATTAATTGACAGTTAATTAGATGCAATATTAAAAGCAACAATACATTTTAAAAGTAGATAACTTCGAGTTATTGATATACTTATAACAATTAATATTAAAGATTATTATGCAAATTCGATTTCTAAAATTAATTAATGCATTTATGCAATGTAGGCACGTATATAGGTGTTTACTATTGTTAGCTGTATTTTAATTTAATTTTATCATAGAACTTAATAAATTAATATTAATTTAAGCAAATTATACTTTCATTATTATTATTTTATTTCTATTATCTTGAATTTACTCAACAATGCAAGTAGATTCTCAATGGTAGGTAGAATACATAGGCAAATATCTACTTATTTGTTATACTGTGCGTTGTATTCAGAATGGTATATAATAATCAATTTTTGTTTTTATTGACAAAGGGTACATAGGTAGGTATTTATTAACAAAGAGATAGGAAAAGCGAGTAGTTCCAAAATACATTTTTCACCATACGCGGCAATATAGTTAACTCTGTCAACGTTAAATTTGGCGCTAATTTTTCCCGCGTCGGTTGGCTTGGGTCTACATATGTATAGGAGGTATATATTTATATATATAAATTAGTTATTTTAAGAATAACCCGTCCTTCGTAGTAGTCCAAGTGCACCTTACTCACCTAATCATTAATCTGAATATTTAAATGTGTGCTCTCCTTTTTCTATTTAACTTATCGGACTAATTTTTAACTCAAGTAAAGTTGACGCAATATGATTATTGAAGTTTTTTTTATGCACCTTAACAATTATGAAGTATGGAACTTCATGTGTAACCACACACTGAACAAACAACTTCACATCTGTGAACAAACTTAAGCTAGAGTCGAATAAGATCATGGTCGAACTACAAAGACTGTCTAAATATTTTAATACCAAAGCGATTTAAGTACACGCTTACCTATTATATTATTATGTACATAATCAAATACCAGGTACCGTTCATGACTTTAAATGGTCACAGGTTGAGTTGTAGTCTATCTTATATCACATAAAGTTGTATCTGAGGACCGTTTTTTATTACATAGAGTCTTGTAGCAGTCAAGCATGCAGTCCATCTAAGGGTAAGTGGCCACTGCCACCCATCTGTAATCAATCCCAGATAAAAACAGAGACTTACCTGAGGTTAGACACAGATGCGTTGCTACTCCCGAGGACAAGTTGGAGTGGACATCTCTGGTAAGTGTTTTTCCCTTACACCCTTTACACAACACAGCAGTGCAACACTGTTCTTATTAGGCAGAAATAGTTGTGGCGGTGGTGCTTCCGGATTCGAACCACAAGAAGTTCTACTACCTTCTAAGTAAGTTAGACCGTGGCCCATCATTATCTCTACGTTTTACTTCGTTTACACTTTTATGAGTACTTTTTTCTAGTGATGAGTTTTGCAGTCCACCTGATGAATAAACACTGCCGCCCATAAACATCTGTAAACAACTTTATATAGAACAGGAGTTTTACCTGAATCCGATCTTACGCGTTGCCATTTCTGAGCAATAAGATGGTCGCCTCATAAGTAAGCGTTATCCACAACCTTTCACTAAAACTTTACAGCTATTTCCCGCTAGAAATGCATTGACGACAGCACCCCGCCGGTACATTTACACAAGTTCTACCACGTTTCAAATTGTTTTAAATACCGTTATAAATATCAGGATAAATCTATTAATTTACCTAATTTAATGTAAGTTTTAATATATTAGTATAAATAATTAACGCTTTCTACACTACACTACATAGCTCTACACTACAATTTGTTGGTGTATTGGTAAGATTTAAACATGGTTCAATTATGATAAACTGTAGTTAAATAATACCAACATCAGTGAATCATTGCAAACATTAAAATTCTTAGCATATCATGTTTCTTATACAGATCATTTGTCGCGGTTCTGCATTACATTACGACATGACATGCGCATGTGACATGTGTTTATGTAACATGTGTGACATGCACTTTACAACTAAACGCTGATTTTGAATAATTTCCCGCGCACTTGTAATATTTTCTTAGAAAATTTATAATCCGTATGAGGTATTGACGTATGCCATTGGTATAATGTTACATCTGAATAATTAAAATTGGAATATATAATTGTTCATTATCTGCATTTGTTATGCTAGATTACGAATATCTTGATACTTAGGATTTCTTGGACGTTTGCTAACGATACATTATTGACATGATTGTGAAGGGTATAAGTTTTTTTAAATAATCCGTCGATTATAACTGGCTGTTGTTATTAAAATTCTAAACTTACTTTGACGAACTTTTTTATTATTGACGGTTAAAATTATGTAGATCGCAAAATGTCAGTTTAAAATTTTATCGAGAGTCTTTAAATAATATTTTTGTATTCTTGAAAAAATACAAAAATATTTTTTAAAAACTGGTTTCACCTCGGTGAGTTTTCCTGAAGTGTTACCTAGTGTGTGTTCTTCACTGTTTACAAGTTTATCCGGAATATCCGTTCTGCTTTTACTTTTTTGTTTGTTTACTTTGTTGTTTGTTCCGTGATATGAAAAATTACAAGCGAAATTATCTAAACTATATAGTCGGGAAGATTTGAGTGGCAGTACCGTAACAAATCGGTTATATGATGCAACATAAACCGATATTGATAATAATTTTCCCCACAGAGACACAAAAAACAGAGTAAATAAAATAAGTAATACATCAATTTGTTATTTTAAAATGCCTAGGTGATGGTAACTATTATCTGTCAGGTAGTCAGTCTTATCGGTAGCTTTAGTAACCTATAGATACCTATTTTGAGTTCCGATAATTTTAAACTACGTTGTTACATACACGTAAAACCAATCGCTGCCTCGCATGAAATTACATTATTTTAGAATTTAAAAAATGCTGCTCTTACTCAACTGTGATTAAAGGCTTTTTAATCTTTATTAATTTAAATTCATTAATTAAAAATATAAAAACAAAAGGTATTGCTTAATTTTTACATAGCTCTTCTGTTAAATTTGCGTTTTTGTGTTGTGTTATTATTCTTGCAAAGTAGCGATATATTGGTTATTTGGATGTAAGTAGATATATAAGAAATTATTTTTCATTGATTACTTTTTTAATTCTAAAAAGGACTGACAAAAATGCTTATGAATTACTAGTATGTTTTTGATTTATGTAAATATATACAGAGCGAGTCTATCTTTTTTGCAGATACAATAATTTTACAATATCGTACCGATAAGCACACATAGGTATATATCTACAATTTATCTACAGCGAAAATATATGTAGGTTGTTAACGAATGGGTATAGCTATCAAGTTCTTGTAAAATTATCAGTAAATTGTGGGCATTTTCAAACACAATAATACACATAAATTTAATTCTCCACACCTTTTTCCGATAAACCTGCAGTACAAGTCCTATAATCCACTTACGTTAAAACAAAACACGTTATTTTGTCCAACAATTGCGTTATCTGATATCTTGGCGTTAACTGCAAAGATGCGTTGCATTATAACACAATGTAATTACATGTAGGTTTGTTCGTATTCACACCTCCGTGATAATAACTCGTGACACACCGACTTTATTTTTAAAATTCCATTGATACACATTGAACACAAATATTTTAAATTCTTATTATAAATCATATAAGACCGGAGAAATAATTTTATAAATAAAAAGCTATTGATAATCGTATGATTTTGAAGGTGGTAGAACTCTTTGTGGTTCGACTCCGTAAGCACCACCGCCACGCCACACCTATGGATTTCTGCCTAATAACAGCAGTGTTATGCGCTGCTGTGTTCTGGTCTGAAGGGTGTGGTAAGGAAGACATACTCTTCCGAGGCATTTCATCTTAGTCCTCAGGGGTAGCAACGCATCTGTGGCTAACCTTAGGTGAGACTTTGATCTTACCTAGGGTTGATTACAGATGTTCCATGAGCGGCAGTAGCCACTTATCATCAAGTGGGCTGCAGGCTCGTTTGTAACTTCCATGTACCTATAGCTAGGGCTGTATATTTAGGGAAGCCTTAGCAGTGAACTTCTAAGCGTTAATGGTGGGATAAGATGACAGTATAATAAATGTTAACTTACTATAGAAGATGTATGCATTATACACTCGTTATATATTTGAATTTATTTATATTTCTTATTGTAGAGCAAACAAAGATGTATTATTTCAGTATGCGAAAACAGCTAGTGTTTTGTGTAAGGTTTTTATTGAGTATTTTATGTAAGAAATTGTACACTGTATGTTTTCCAATAAAGTTAATAAATATAAATGATAAGAAAGTAAATAAAATACTTAATTATCTCGGAACCGCTCAATGGATCTGCACAAATTTTGGCACAGAGGTAGATTATTGGTTGTAATAGTACATATGCTACTTTTTATCTCCGTAAAATGTACGGCTTAGATGGGATAGCATGAATGGTGAAATCGCAGGCACAGCTAGTAAATATTAAAAATTGTGAGAAATGAAGCCAGGTCACGCTAAATGTGGTCCACAAGAGCTCATAGTAGGAAATGAATAGTAGTAATAAGCGCAAAACTTAATTTTATCTTTATCTTTTATTAAAAGGAAGCATTTGACAAGTTAATAGTTATTAATACTCATAATAAAAAGCGCGATAGCCATAAATGTGGATGTGTTTTACTTCTTTATTTGTATATTTATGGATTATTAAATATAATATTTATTATACATTTAAAGCACTATGAAATTGTGTCTTTATTTATTAATAATAAATAATTATGTAGTCGTGTAGTTTGGTTATTTATGGTTCCTACATCTGAATCGTCTGACGCCAATTAACAGTACGGACGGACGACTATCAAGTTTTTCAAAACATATTACGATTAAATAACTTCAACATTTTCATATCGTATAGTCGTAACTTGAATACTTTATTTATTAAGCATAAATGTTCAACCATATGAACGGTATTTATATGAAAAGTTATTTAATAGTCATGTTACAATTATATTTACGGTCACACGTATTTTTATTGTGAAGTCAATTGTGACTAAAACAAACCATTCCTAACTTCGATAATTGGGCATGTCGTTTTTTAATGCATAAATAGTCTAATTATTAAGTAAGCTTTATTTTATTACCCGACTACGTCAGAAAGAGGGTAATGTTTTAATGTTTCGATGTCCATTTCTTTGACACGCGCTGCAGCCCAAACGACTTGACGGAGTGAAATATTGTTTGAGTTAGACTCGTTTCAGTTTCAGTTAGAAGAGTAGTATACGCTAAGTATTTTTTATAAATGGCCCCTGCAAATAGCAAAATATAATAAAAAGCGTTAATTTAAATATATTAATTAAAAAACAAAAAACAGACTGCTTTGAAACAAATAGTTGAAATTGAAGGTAATCAATCGTATAAAGCTGTCGGGTTTTTTGTTTCATTATTTTCAATAGTGTTACATGTTTAGAAGACGTGCCCCGCGGTTTTAGCCGCGTTTAAAAATAACATAACGTTAAATTTTTGTGGGTGGACATTACTGAAATAAAGATAAATGTTATCTTAAAATACGGGCTTTAAATATACTTCATCCTGTTAAATTAAATTAAGTACTTTTAGATATATGCAATTTTAAAAGCACAGACAAATATTTAAATAAATACATGAAATTTTATTATAACTAATTATTTTACTATATTCATATTATTATATACTTATTCTCAGTTATTATTATTGCAAAGATATGCAATGAACAGACACGGGAAATTTTAATGATTTTATAATAGGCATAGGTTTAACAGATGCTCTAACTTGCAAATATTTTATGTGATAGGAGTGGCTAATAGTACACCTGCCAATTAATTATTGATTAGGTACAATTAACAAGCAGCTGCCAAGTGCCAGAATTACAGAACTCATACTGTAGACCATATGCGTCGTTGCCCCTAGGGATTCAGTTGTAATGCTTAATATCACTATCGTCTTTCAGTCTTTCTACCTCATAATATCCTCGATACCCCATCATACAGCAACGTACAAGTTGCCTACCAGCTAATAAACTTCAGTCTGATTTTATAAAAGTCAAAGTGACCAAATTCAAATAAGTAGGTACTACACGTGCTATCCAGTTATCGTTTGCCCTAACAAAACACCGAAAATTATTTAAAGCCTTTACGGATAAAATTTTAGAAAAATACACCTTCAATCTTCATAATAAATTACATAAAATTACGGAATTACTTAGTTGCACTGCCAAGTACCTGACCCGTAACCCCATACACCGGCAAGAATACTTCGGCCATCTTGGTGAATTTAATAGTAGACTTCATGATTCATTCAATCAATAAACTTACACCACTGTTTTACTGCGGTAGTTAAACATAAACTTTCGATAATCTTTCAATTATCCATTAATCTCTTCACAGCCACTGTTGGACAAGCAGAGGAGGTCTGCAGGAATTTTGCTAATAGTCACCGCGCCTGGCATGTGTGTTAGTAACCGTAGTAGGTGTTAATGTTACACAGGAAGACCCCTATCTTTTGGATTTAGTCCCTGAGTCTTGGATTTATCCTTAGATATTCACGGGAAGAGAAGGAATGGTGCTATTCAAGACCGACACCACTTTGCAAGCCGAAAAAAAATCAGAAGAGTTGGCTACTATATATGTGTTGTAGTAAGTAGGGCGGCTATATGAATAATAAAAATAATGTTCTTTCTAAGGGCCTACTCACACTATTGTAGGCCAAGGGCACGTGACGTGACTGACGTCCATATAATAATTAGGCCAGGAGCCAACCCTATATCAGCTGTTACAAGTAAGAACGATTGGCCAGTGCTGTTGGGATGTACCGAAATGGATTTAAAAAAAGTGCTTCATTTGAAAATGGGAGAAATTGGCTCCATTTGTAGATGGAAAAAGAACAAGTTTGATACCAATTTATGTAAAATATGCGAATGTAAAAATGTAAGGTTTTGATTAAAACTATTTATTTTGAATTAAATAATATAGAATAGTTAATTAACTTATGTTTGTGGAGAACATTTTAAAATTATTTAAAATTTAATGTAATATATTTTTTGTGGTAAAATTGTTATAATTTTCATACCCCCGTTATGTCTAAAATAGATTTTGATAATGACTTTAACACACAATATACTAAGATATCAGGTGTTCTAGTTTCCATGGCTACCCACAAATACGTCACTAACACCCAGAACCAGACGAAAAATCTTAATTTAATTATTTCTACGGTCTAAGACTGAACCCAGCACTCTACATAACGAACCGATATAAGGACTACACCACGGATCTTCAAACAGCCTTATTGTTAAACGAGTATCAATAGACATTCCTAACAAAACCAATCATCGTACAAAACCATAACTTCACAATAGTAGACAAGTCGTCTCTGTCAACTGAATGGTCAGTGACCATTTAACTAAGGGTCAATCAACGAAGATCAAAGAAAGTGGCGTTCGATCACGATCGCTCGATACCATCTCAATTCACGGTTCCCATTGGACAAAAACTCGATAAACAATACGTAGACAATAGACAGAAAAACAGATGAACCGGCGTAGGGGAGGTAGGGGTTATTGTAACCAGATGAGTAGTTACTACGAAGTTAGGTAGATTATTTTGCGTGAATGATTTTTTATTATAAACCGATTGTTTCCTCGCAGCCGTGTACAGGTCTCAAGTAAATGCGGTAGCCACGTTGTTTTTTTTAAGAATATGTATGTATATAGTTTCTTTGAAGGTATTAAAAGAAGCATAAACAGCAGATGAATCAAACATGCATGCCTGAATCTTGTTTGAGTTCAGAATTATTTGTTTATAAAATATTATTTTTGTTGAATTGAACATAGCTAACAGCATTTTTGTGTCTTACTTATAACATTTGTTGCGTTTAAACAATGAGGAATTTTACTTATGTATTACTGTTTTTATAATATTGAAGAAGCAAACAAGCCAACAGTCCACCTGATGGTAAGTGACTCCTACCCCCGACAGACATCTGTCGTCAACCCCCGATTTGATCAGAGTTTTATCTGTGGTTGGCCACAGATGCGTCGCTACTCCTGAGTAGTAATTCAGAACGCCTTAGTTAAGTATATTTCCCTCACAATATCCTTCAGACCAAAATACAGCAGCGCTTAACACTGCTTTTGTCAGGCAGAAATAGGTGTTGCGGTGGTGTGTCCGGCGTCCAACCACATAGAGTTTACCATCTTCAACGTTACTTTCGCATTATAGCAAATCAATCCTACTTCAGCATAGCACAATAGTAATTATTGTCCTATGCTAAAGTAGAATTGATTATTTTGGACTACTTACTGTCTATCGTAGTCTT
>MOOZ01000612.1:601224-628502 GCA_002930495.1 Cecropterus lyciades | reverse complement strand
TCCATGGGCGGCAGTAGCCACTTACCATCAGGTGGGCTGCATGCTCGTTTGCTACTTTCATACTATAAATAAAAAATGTGAATAGTAAAGCATCCATGGCCGATGTTAGGTAAGACTCTAACCCTTATGCCAAAGTTGATTCCAGATGTCCATGGACGGGAGTTGCTTACCATCAAAAAGGGCGATCCTGATCCTGGGACTACTAGGGTCTAAGTTAGACTGCCTCATTAGTATATTAAGGCAAGGTCGTGGAACGAATATGGTTCGACCTGGTAGGTACCACTGGCACACCAATTTCTACCGTGAAGCATCTCTTGCATCAGCCTTTGGAAGTCGACTATTAGACTAGTTATAACTAATTGATGTTACTTTAACAGGACACTCATAAAATAAAGGACAGGCACTCCCTACGGGAGTTCCTATTTCTATGTCTTTTACTATACCCTTAGTTAAACCATAATATAGTGCTTAATAATGTTATTAGAAGATAACTATAGGTGTGGCCGGTATAGAACCTCAGTGCTCTACTATCTTCAGAGACTGGCTATCAATCTAAGGAATTCTGTGACCAATATCCATTGGATGTGACTGCAGAACATCAGGATTACATACTCGGTGTCAACTATTATGTGTTCCAAGCCTTGTATATCTTTGTGTACAGTAAAATTTGGGAAGGGTCACTTATTCGGACCGGATGCAATATATTACGATCTTGTGGGCGTTTCTAACTTACATATACATATTTTTTGTATATTTTGAAAAATATATTAGTAATAAAGAGATATCGATATGGTCATCTAAGTACGGATAGGGTTTCAGATTTGATCCCAGGCGAGGTGAATGACTAAGTTATGAATTTAGATTTCTGTTGTGGATTTGAGTTCTTATGTGCTCGTCTTAGCGTGTGTTCAATGCACTCATGAATGAAGAGCAGAGATTATCACACTAACAATGATCCTTATATTTATATTACATTCCACAATAGTCCCATACCTGGATAACATTATTGTTTTATAGCCCATTTTCACAATAATATCCTGTAGAAACCAAATATAGACCGTATAACTCTACATTTGATTCTGTACCTATAGGGTCAAATGTAGAGAAGACATAACAGCGTCTTATATTTTGGATTAACCCGTAGTAAAGTTGTGACTTGCCTCCCCCACCATTGTAAGGCTTAGAGGGACTACATGACATAAGTATATAGTATCTTATTTCTGAACAAATAAATCGATTTCAATACTTAGAATTATTTTAATATAAAACATTAAGTTTCATTTGACGACCTAATTCAAATTTTAAATAAGCGTTCGCACAATGGAAGCAAGCGCTTACGTCGAATAATAATATTTATTTTATTACTTGTATGAGACGCGAAAATCCACTTATTATAATTACCGGGTGGGTCCTAAATCAGACACTTATCACGGTCGGTCGATTTTTTCCAAACGCGTGACATTTGGAAAATACTTTATTTATCTAAATGTGTCGGGTCGCGTCGCGGACGCGTCTGTTTTTGTCTAACCCGTCAAAGTGGGGGAGCCATTCGTCGGGTCTGATTGAGGACTGTCCGGTATTATAAACTGGTATATTCAAAAAAATGTTCCATACCAATTTTATCCTTTTTCCTCCTTTCTCCGTCCTTTGCATTACTTTCGATCAAAACTGTTAAGCCTGTTAACTATTTAATTCGAATGGTGGTCCCATTCGGATTAAATTGTTAAGTATTTACTATAGAGCTATATGCTTGCTTCAATTCGAGATGTTATTTTAATGTGATATATAATAATTTGAATTTACATAATAGCAATCATAAATGTAAGCACACTTATAATACAAATCCGCGTTTGTCTGATCTTTGGTGCACTATCCCCACTCTTCTCCAGTTTGACGGTTGGCTGTCCGGCACCCAGTGACAGCGTGGCCACACTGGCCAGCATCCGTCAGACAATAATTTACATAAATACAACATTAGAGCTGAGTTAATTGACACATTTCACGATTTATGCGTTGCGTTCCTCACTCCACTCATTCGGAATTTTACTGCCTTGTCGTTACCCCGAACAAGTTTTTTTTTCAACAATAAATTTATTGGACGTTTGTCAATATATATTAAATAGTTTCGGACCTCACCTTATCTAGATAATCGTTCTTTTGAGTCGAAGTAGCCCAGGCTATTAGCATAATTAGTAATTGCAATTTGAGATCCATTTCCGGCGACACGTCAATCACTCCGTGATTTGGTTTGGTCCTGTTTAGCTATGTGTCACTGATTTAATAACTACTTCTAATTCATTTCGAGTTATGTAATAGATATTGCACAACTGAAAAAAAATGCTAGTAAAAGTAAAGTATGGAGTAGTACGGAGTTTCTCTAATTGCGTATCTGTAGGTTCGGATCCCATGCATGCTAGACTATACGCAGTTTTGTCAGTATTCATATTATATTCTTCTATTAAAGGAAAACATCATGACAGAACCTATGTGTTAGAAAGTTCTTTAAAGTTTGTTTGAGAATTTTTATCTCATTTTAAGGAAAAAATATAGAAATCAAATTACGATGACGTAAAGTTGTAAATCTTTAAAGTTGTATAATGTTATAATTAATATTTTAAATACATTTCATAAAGATTTGCTATTATTATTAGATATAGACATTTTTGTTACAGTATTTTTTTTTGTTTGCTAAAATATTTATCAAATTTATTAATTTGTGATTAAATCCTGTCAAATTAGGGTTTGTTAAAAGCGAAGATTACGTTTCAAATTAAGTTTTCCGTGGAGCAATATTAAATGATTTAAATTAATATGATTCTATATGTAGCTGTTCATTACACCTACTAATACCACTACTTCAGGTATCTACTTTTATTCACCTGGAGAGAATACAGCAATATTGCTACTCATAATTACGTACATAACTATAAGCAGACGAATGTCAAAAATGTTTTATAATAAAATAATTAAACATTTGCCTAATATTGCTTGCCTACCTTGAAATAACTTTGGATGCACAAACCAAAATCAGACAAACGATGAAAATAAGTATTCGTCAAAATTATACAGGTTGTTTTGGGAATCGAACCCCGAAACCATACTGTAATACTACTCTACTAATATTAGTTCTGAGCTGCTGAATTGTAAAAGAAAATTAACAAAAAAAATCGACATTTTTCAAAATTATACCGGTCATTCTGGGCATTCAGAACCATACGGTAACTCTATCGACATTAGTTACTGGGCTACTTACTTTTGTATAAATATACTTAAAGCCGCTATAAATCGAATTCATTAAATTTAATAATCGTCCAGGTGCACTCAATCAACTATTGCGGCTTTGATCGATAAAACAGTTTTAGACAGCTGCCAAATATTTGCATACGCGATATTTTATTGAATGTTTTATGATAATTCAAGCTGCTACGCGACGATTGATAACTTAAACAAAATCGGCCGAATCAAAGAGCGGGGAGGCATCAATTGATACGTTCCTTTTGCGCCTTTGATCCGTCGTAATCATAGAGGAATATGCAAAGCTAAACATACGGTCTGAATTAGTGCAATAAAGAAAAATGAAACGACATGTAGCAACAGCATTGTTGATGGGGTAAGCGCGGCCGTCGCGCACCCGATTCTCCGCCTTAACGACTCGATGATGGAATAATTGGCTAGATTTGATCGGAATAGATATTTTGGTGGTACTTTGATCTCGATCGGCCGTAAATCCGTTGGATAATGTTTGTTGAATCGGATCATGTTTGAGAATGGCAAGTAAGTGTTTGTTTTCTATCATCCGGCCAAATGTGTTGTTGGATTCGCTAGGTGCGTGTTTTGACAGGCTCAGTCGTTCGCGGCCGGCAATAATACTGTCTTCGGTCCATGTGCTCCCAAATTAGGCTTCCCGTGATTTATATGGGAAGTGAAGGAATGTTTAGGGAACCCTTTGTTTCCCGATAGAGCTGTAAATAGTAGTCTATACTGTAAACAATAAGTGATTTTGAAGTCATTCTAGACGTTTTATTTATTATCCGATCACGCGAGCTAAAAAGATTAACTTTTTCGATAAGTTTTTCACTACATACTGAGTAGTTTAGTTGATAAATCAAAGGGAATGAATTATTTTTGTTATAATGAATATTTGGATATTTTTGTTACATTAGTCAATAGTACTATTCGGTAAATTTTAGTAAATAATTCGATATGATCTACTTACTTATTTTTATATCAATATCTTACTTACTTAGGTTTTTGGAGGTTGTCATTTAAATCGGTATATGCAATTGGATATCAAATAGGTACTTTTCAATAAACCACTCTATACAAGTTTGACTGCAAAATTTAGTTAAAAATTCCCGATCTCTACTCTATAGCTTGCTGGGTTATCTTTACTCAGCAAGCTTCTGACTACTTTGGTTAAGGTTCTACTAAATCCGCCTCAGTCCTGCCGAGTCAGTAACATTGCCTTGACTAACAATTTGCCTTTAACAATTGCCTTGACTTGTATATATTCTTCTATTCTTGACTTGTGATATTTATGTACGAATTGCAATTCAAGATAAAACTTTTTTTACAGAAAAACAAGTTTGTTACAACAAATACAAATGGTAGTTGTAAAACAGACTCAATTCCCATCAAAGCATCTGCGGCTTACCAGTTATAAACGTCTATCGAAACAAAAAACATTTTTAATTCCCCTCATCCCGGGCGCAAGGCGCTGGGACTAAATCAATATGATATGACAGTTACGGTCAATTTATGGCCCCTGGTTAATTACGAACGGGGGGAGGGGCTCGTCTAATGACTTGTGAAGAAGCGTGCGTTACGTTATTGTATGGTACGGTTTTTGGTGCATTTACCCTGTTTGTCTTTGAAGTGGATGGATTCTGTATATCATGCTTATATTATAAATACGGAAGTTTGTGAGAATGTATGTGCTTCTTACTCTTTCGCGTAAAAACTGCTGGTCGGATTTCGCTGAATTTGCGCACAGATAGTTTATGACCTACATGAATACATATGATCATTACCGTGGTAGACGACCAAAGCAGGCGGAGCTGCGGGAATAACCCAGTGAGATAATTCATTTTGTATATAAGCATTGTGTATAAGGTATGTGTTCATGGAAAGATCGCCCGTGAAAAATATAATAAATAGGTTTAGTCCTATAAAATGTATTATTATATGGGAAGGTTACAGCTACTAATAAGTAATAATGATAGGAGATAAGAAATTCGCCTATCCTGAAAGGTTAGAGTTCTAATCCCATATTTCTAGACACGCGCGTATGTCTAGAACGTCATTGTCATATCTTTCAACAGCGAAGGAAAACATCGCAAAGAGACCTATTTGCCTGAAAGTGCCTTGTAAAATTTTAAAAGATGTTGCTACTAAGTCTGTTAACAAGTAGTATTCGCGTAGTGATGTAGTAGTAGTTGATGGTTAAACCCTTCTCACTCCTAGAAGAGTTTACCTACTTGACCGTAACAGATAATAAACAACGACAATCTCTTGTTCATTATCTGTTACTGTGGAATAAATACTATACCTATAATAATAATGTCCGGTGACCATTACAAAATCGTATAGTAGTAATCAAACATCGAGAACAGACAAAATAGATTATTGATGAACAAAAAGCCTTAATTCACGCACACATTCGATTCGGTTGATTGATACACTGATTGATTGACGGGGGATACTGCGCTCAACATTAGTTCATATTTGCTTTGAGAGAGACAATAAAACAGAGAAAATATTACTTTACTTTGACTACTTCCATTTACCCCAGTATATCCCATACCACTACCACCTATGAACGAATTGATCAATACACAGAAGTCTAACCCAAATACTACAAAACCTAGAATTATTTTCCCATTAAGCGTGCACTAAAACCAATAAAATATTTTTTCAAAATATTAATATATAGTTTACCTCAACAATTAATGAAATCATTAATTGAGGCTTTGTATTTGTTACTTTAAGTAAGGGGTAAAGGGGATGAATATAGGTAATTCTTTTTAATTTCCTACCTATTAGCGATTTATTTGACTGTCTCCATTCTGGTGGTATTTTCCTGCAAATGTACGTTGAGGGGTTTTTATACCATTTACTACATAGGTAGTGTTATAAGATAGGGTAGAGAGGGCTGCCTTTTACACACGGAAGTTGAAATGGTAATGAAAAAATATCTAACATTTAATTTCGTATGTGTCAATATGAAATTGAACAGAACGTTCAGGAACAAAATAGTTTAATTCGCGCTCGTCGATATTCATTCGGCTGATTGAGTGACAGCTGACAATACCACGTAGGTACAGACATACAGTGCTACAAACTATTGTACAGATTATTTCTCATTAGTTGTTGGAAACAAGAGCTGTAAAAAACATTTTTTTGTATGACCATTCGTATTAATAGGATTTGTCTGTCTGTGACAAATACTCGCCGTTCTAACGATTTGTGATTTCGGTAAAGAGATGTATGTTTACTTCCTTTTGTTTTTTTTTTACTGAGTTATGTTTTTTTAATCAAGCTTCCGTGCACTAGGCAAAACTGAGTGCACAGCGCGCGCAGTGGTATTTTATATACATGTTGGTTTAGCCTTGATTTTCAACCCGTAGATTGGATGTATGGCTACAAATTTAGGGTGTCCATGAAATTTATTTTTTTCCATCCAAGATATAGACTAGATTGTCGCCCTGTAAGCACTAACTTACACAGAAAGACAACAATAACATAGTTTTATCAAAAACAGACAACATTATACATATATATAATATTATTTTGGTCGAAAAACAACGGCTTAAATTTTTTCCTTCATTTTGGATGAATTATATAACAAGGAACATTCCAGAACAAAACCACCAAATCGGTCAGTCACTCACACATGGACACTCGATTTATATAATGATTGATTGACAGCCGACGCAGACACGTAGGTCGAATTCGCGTTCAAATTGAAATTAATTATAAGTTGTATCGGTTCGCGAGGCAAATTGTGGCAACGTCAGATATCATAGAGAATGGATGAATTTTTTTTTTAAATTCATACCATGGTAGGTCTTTGAATTCCCTTTTATGCTACGCAAATGCAACATATAGAATGAACTTCCTCCTGAGAAATTTCAGGAGCGCTGTGCCGAAAAAAAATAGTAAGAAAAGCTCTCCCTTAAAATCTGCAATGAATTGGTATAATTTCTGGTGTTGCAAATGTCCATAGGCAACAGAGGCGACTTTCCATCAGGTATCCCACAAAAGTGAATTTAAAGAAGTGTGTTCTTCACTCGAAAACAAGTTCCGTGACCCCTAGTTGCAAGTTCCGTATCTAAATAAAGAAAATAATTAGTATTTCACACATCTAAAAAAAATATTGCTCATACCTTAGCAAAATGACTTCCCGTAACCGCGGGAAACAAGCTATCTTTTTAATAAGGTAGTTTCGGCATCCAAACTTCAAAACAATTAATTAGCGTCAACGTAGCATCGGTCTCAAGGTGTGGGGTCACTAAATGTCATTGAAGTCATCCTGATCCTTAGAGCGATCTTATCTTCTAGATTCTTGATAGATCGGTTGATAATACCATCACGCGAAACGACGACCACTGGATAACGGACTCTATTAGCATATCAGAAGGTTGACTGAATTAGTAGTGGATGGTGCAATATAAAATATGCAGTGTAATTATATCGAATCAGCCTGCCTGTCCGTCTGGCTGTCAATCAAACGAGACATGGCAGGGATGCGGATCGATTGAGCGCTGTCTGTACGGATTGAAAAGTTTATTAACTCGAGTAAAGAATGGCGCTCGGATATGAGATGTAATTTGCGATTAACATTCTGATATCAGCCTGCCTTGAGATTTGAGATTGAGATCAGTGAAGCTGAACAGGTGAATTGTTTTGTGATAAATGTTTCTTTGGAGTAAGTACTCCTTAATACGGACAAATGTTCATAACATTGTTAGCTCGTTTGATTGATCGTTAGATATTTAGACGTTTTTTTTATTTGTTCCTTAGTTCGTTTGTTTCTGGCGTTTACGCTGCGTTAAATCTACATTTGAATTTAGGTATTTATTTATGTTTATTTTTATGAAAGTAGCTTTTAAAATTTTCAATTAACTACTTAGGTAGGTACGGAATTTTAATTAATATATAGTCGAGATAGTAATTTATTTTTACTTATACGTGTGACGTTAACAAGACTTCGTACAAAACATATCGTGAAATAGTTCACATATTTGTAAATAGGCATCTACGAAGAATGTAGCATCTGTAACCTGACAAGTCAATAGGAAGTGTTGAGTATTTCTAAGTACTTTTCTATATAATGTAGAAGTAACAAACGAGCATGCAGTCCACCTGATGGTAAGTGACAAATGCCACTCAAGGACATCTGTAATCAAACCTAGGTAAGACTACAGTGTTCTTACCTACGTTTGGTCACAGATGCGTTGCTAATCCTGAGGACTAAATTGGAACGTGCAGACCAGAACTACAACGCTCAACACTGCTGTTAATATCATCAACATGATACTAATAAACCAGAAACTGACGCCGTCTTCATAAGTGAACTTTACCCCAGCGTGGAGAATGTTGATATTACCATTTCAAATTCATCATTTGAGAACAACGTATATTCACCGCACTCCGCGATTAACTTTGTTTAGCTTGTAATTACACTGTTCGCTCCTTATACGGCGACGAAATCGTTGGCGGTCCTTTACAACCTACGAGACGGTAGCGACGCGATCTGTCGTATGACTGCAACTTGTAATGTGCGTATATCTATGTATGTAAATATCAGTATGTGATTTTAGCCTACGATTTTCGCGGGATTGATGTTTTTTAACAAGAAACGGGTACCTCCGACTACGGGTACTTAAGTTAAAAAAAATTATTTAAAAACATTTATGGGTAATAAATGTATTTAAATGCATTTTTTAGCTAGAAAATTATTTGTGTCGTTTGATCAGTATATGTTTTATTTATATAAATTGTAAAAAGTATTATTAATACTTAAACGTAGATTTCTATCATGTAACGATTAGCCCTTCAAAGAACTTCTTTTGAAAGGATTTAGCCGTAATCATCGGCTGTGTATTGTGACCTCAGGGTAACTTCTCTGTCATCTCGCCATCCTGGAATTCTAAAGCCCTTGCATGCATGGTTTTGCGTGTATTATAACATATAAAGGTACATTTATTTTTATATGCTAATATGCTAAAGTATCTCTGACTACATTAAGCAAGAATGTCAGAAAATGTTGTAGAATTATTCATAAACAAAACATTGCCACATAAAATATATTTCCTAGTGTAATTGTACTTGTATAATTGAAAAATGACATCATGTGATATGCACGTCATATAAGATTATAATCAAAATTGAAAATTTGCAACACGTCGTACGTAGTAAAGGTGACTGCAGTGAGTTGGCATTGTCAATTTTGTTTTATGGCGTATCGACACTGGAAATAATTGCATTGTTGACCTTTCCCGCTATGCAAATGGAGCCCTGTCTCCATGCCCCACGGTTTGAATTTCAATGTGGCTTCAACCGGTATGCAAAACGCAAGACATCTGTCCGATTCGTGCTGGCCATACCTATTGCTTCTGTCAACTAAAGACGACAGTCGCGTGTAGAAGTTTGAAGCGTGTCGTTAATAATAAGTGATTAGCGTTCGGTGTAGTCCAAGCCATAATGAGCTCTAAGCACGATTTTCCATTGCGGCATTTTATTTTTATCTGATGCCCGTTTGTATGGTTTAGCGATGTCAGCTTTCTACTATTACTAAAACGTCTTGGAAGGTACGTCATACGTTTACAATGTAAATAAACGGTTATTGTCACATTCTTGTCTCGTAAGCATGATGCATAGTTAGCGTGTTACATTGTTTTGTAATAGATAAAGCATATAGGGAGCGTAATGACCAATATTCAAGATGGCTGAGTTTTGTTTCCCTACCGTTAAGGATATGGTAAGATGTACACAAATATAAATTATGAAACTGTTTTCTGGTTTCCTTCTAGATCAGTTTTATTTGAAGTAATTCCTTCTTTAATGTTCTTATGACCTGATTAGGTGTCCCGTCTCTGACGAACCTTGTGGCGGACACAACACTGCTACGACAAGCAGAAGATCTATACTCAGTAATGATAATGTATTTAGACACCACATATCAATGACTTACTACATACACTTTATTGCTCATTTTAGTTATAAAATACAATCTTATCATAATGAACGAATTTGTATGAACGAAGACAGAAGTCCTGAGACATTGATATGATTTTGTTTCGAGATTCCGTTATACAATTGATTCAAAAATTATTTGGTTAAAATTGATTGTAACTAGAATTGGTGATTCAAAATATATATATGTATAATAGTGAATATTCAGTTCCAGGTAACTCGCCTAAACATTTCAAAACAAACAGCGTACGCATTGTCCAAATGTCGACAATTGAAAAAAAGTTAATCAAAACCAAAATTGTTTTGTTCAACCTGCGAATGGCAAAATATCCCAATTTGTTATCTGTCAGTATTACGGAATTTTACACGACTATCTCGATTGAGTTTCCTGTCAAAGCGTGTCAAAACAGCGCAACGTCGGACCGGGAATTTCAGGAATTTTGAAACTGCGGGAGCGACAGCGAAATTAACTATTTTCATTGAATAGCCAAATTTCAGAATGCGATGCGCTGAATAGGCGGCCCTTACTACGATTTTGCGAATAAACAGCGAGTTTTATTTCGAGGTTCTAACGAGTTGCTAAAAATGGTAGCACTCTAAATTCTTAGATTTAACTAGGCTTGTAATTAATTTTAATGAGTATTCATAAAATGAAATTATCGTTTCATCTCAATTTCAGTATTTATCAAGACTCATACAACAAAGAGCTAATTCCACTGAGCTTTTTATCCTACCCTAGAATTTCCCTTCGTGGATGCCAAGACGTGTAAACTTACAAATCCATTGAATTAAACATTGTTTCGTCTGGCTGTGATCAAACCAGGAACCTCGTACTCTACGTATTAGAGCGTTTGATCAGTTTGCCGTGCATGGACATCTGCCCTAGATAAGATTAGTCTTACCTGTCATATGCGTTCCTATACGAAGTTGGAATGCATCGTCCTCAATATAAACGACCCACGTTGTGAAACGGTCACCATACCAGTCTGACACGCAGTGGGTCCCGGGTTCGATCTCCGGTTAGACAGACATCTGAATGATATGTTTAGATTTCTGTTCTCGGTGTTTGTGTATTCGTCTTTGTGTGTCCATGGTACCCACGACATAAAAGAAAATCATACTGTGGCGATATGAGTGTAGAAAGCGTTTATGTTTAGGTATCTCTTACGGTCTTTAACTTGCCCTTCAAACTAGACACAGTTGCACTTAACACTGCACATTTATATTTACAATAATAAATAAATTATACAAGGAGTATGTTTTAATAGAGGTTCAATAAATACATCAATATCATCAATATAAGCAGCATGTAAACCGATCCCGTAGTACCAGCGGCCGTCCGCACACAATATCTGCCGTCAATCAGATTGCCAAACGGCCATTCGGCTATCCGCGCAATTTGCCCAACGGTTAGTTACCGTGATGTTAATTTACTGACGTGGATCTATAAAGAACTAGATTTAACAGAATGTATTAATTGAATTATGCTACTGTTTACTCACGCGATGAATACCCCGTGAATACGAATACACAATAATAATGATTAATTATTAATGTGTTTACTTTCGTTTTCATACTTTTATGTCCACATCTATACGTCCCGATCCGGTGGTAGTGTATGGATAATATTGTACAACACAATTTGTAGGTGACTCCGAAGTACTATAAAAAATACATTTCATTTTATATCATGCGATTGTTATTGAAGTAGCAAACGAGAATGCAGTGCATCTGATGGAAAGTGGTTACTGCCACCCGTATCTGTTAGCTACTCCCTATAGAACAGGGGATCATCTAAAGTCCATCACAGATGCGTTGCTACTCCCGAGAACTTAAATTGTTGCCTCATATATTAGTAGTGAGCCGGCAACCAACTTTATAATAAAGACTTAACATACTGATGTACGAGGATGTTGTCCAGGTAAATGACTGCTACCGTCTCAGGTAGCAGTCATTTACTCGACAGATAGAATTGGAACCCTATCGGAAGCTGGCTACAGGTGCATTGCTACCCTTATTAACATATCTTTTAAAATCAGTGTACAACAGCGCTTGCTTACCATACCGGTCTAACACGCAGTGGGTCCCGGGTTCGATCCCCGGCCAGACATCTGAATGATGAATTCAGATTTCTGTTCTGGGTCTGGGTGTTTGTGGACTCGTTTTTGTGTGTCTATGGTACACACAACACAGGAGAAAATCCTAGAGTGGGGCTATGAGTGTAGAAAGCGTTTTTTTATAGGTTGGAAAGGCGGTGGTGTCAACGGAGGCAAACCAAAAAGGTTTTATATCAAAAGTTGACTAAAGTTTTAATGTCTGAACCCACAAAACCAGTCAGCCAGGCAACCAGCCACACGGCAATACTCGCAATTTGCCGAACAGTAGTTGCCGATTGCTAATTTACCGTGCGGAAAATTTGTAGCTCTTCCAAACAAATAAATAGAAACCGTTTGATTTAATTCAGCGTCCGGCTGAAAGGTTTTCAATTAATTTCTTTAAATTTTTCATTCGCATCGTGCATATGGTTGTGATTTACTTTTGCTTGTATGCTGAAATTACTTTGAAACGATTAAATAAGCTATTATTTACAGTTGTAGATGCATATGCATTGGAGCAGTGTGGTGGAATATGTTTCAGATATCCACTTAGTTGTTTAGGATTCCTGGTTGGCAGTACTATGAAAATGGGTGGTGGTAACCAGCCACTCATTATGGTAAATAAGTAAGTTATACACTACACTACACTCATAGGTTTTTCTAATGATATATTGTACATATATCGTGGCTGCTATTATCACACTATACACACATTCTTTACCGAAATTTAAATACATAATTTGGGAATCGTACACAGAACCTTTAACGAGGCAGACTTATGTTGTGATTAATGCGTCATGTGAATTTCTGGTGGACTGAATTTAAAACATTGGCCATTATGTAATACTCAAAAGTTATTCTATGTTCCTTTTAATCTAAATATGTCGGTGTCATGTAGGCATTACCGAATGAGGCTTATCAATTTCATTTCCCGATAAATCTACCTTAAAAAGGATTATATAACTAGTCAAACATAGCTATGAAATTACTTCATAGCTCTCGGTGTTCTACTTTTTTATTTGAAGTATTGAAAATATCGCCAAAGTAAGCAAAACATAGTGAGACTGGAAAAGTATAAAGAGACAATGTACACAATAAAATTATGACTTGCATATCAATAAAGATTCTCACGCAACCTGTTTGTGGTTCACGGCTCGGTTCTGGGCGTCGTGACGGTCCAGATCTGGTTTTATGCAATGCATTTGACCTTTGCGAGTACTAGCTTTTGCCCATGACTTCGTTCATTGAAACAGCTTAGTACATGCAATATAGATTTACTTGGAACATATTTGTACATGATTAAACATTTATGTGTAAGCATTTGTGTTTGTAGTAGGTTTTGTAGATTATTTGCTTGGGACTATCAAGGTCGTATACTTTGCCCCATATTGTTTCGTGTGGTTTAAAATAATGTAAAGTTAGTGTTTAGATAAGTGAATACTCCTGGAAGGTTAATAAATCTGGGCATTAAGGTCTAATTTGAATTCAGTCTAGATATTAAAGTACCAAAAAAAAATGTAATGGTAATTCGGTCGCTGTAATAGTAGATAACCGGTAAAATATTAACGCACTTTTTATTATCTTTGCAATAAAATAACATGATTTTGTCACGGTTAAAAAAAACTGTAAAAATAACCAGATTGGACGTCTATTCAAACAACAGTTAATTTCATCGGTCAGCTGAAATCAATCAGCGAGTTTTTCAAACCGACTAATCCAATTGATCTGATTGCTCGATTCCCCGCGTGGTGGCCGTGGCCCATCAAACCACCGTCCATTTAACAAGATTGATCCTCTCAATATAGATTTATGGAAATATCCTGACAAATTGTTTAGGAGACCAACTATTTTAGTCGCTTTTTTACGCTGTACATCAATTGCAGACTATTTTGTGTGTTCCAGATAATATTATTACATTTTAAGATTTTAGGGAAATAAATTGAAACAATTTTCTAAATTGAAATTGGGCATGCGTGTGACAGGCGATGAAGGAACATATTGACGCGGGCTATTATTTTCTAAAAGTGGAAATATTATAATAAATGTTACTGAATCTGCTTTTATCTCCACAGACCGATTTTTGATATCTTTCAATGTTTTCTTTTACCTGATTTAACATCCATTTTCTCCTGTTTCAAGCTAATATGTTTTTTACATTTTAGACGATTAGAATGCACTTAACTACGAATTATAAACCTCGTTTTACGAGTATCTAGAGAGTACCTAGTGAAGTCTAGTCCAGTTTCACTTCGACTATAACATTCGAGACGACGGACACCAATAAAATAATCGGTAAATAGCACACATGTTTTCATTTAACACTAAGGATCTCAGCTGCATATCATAAATTGCTTCCTGGAGCAGACTCAGGAAACGGTCTGCGCCTGCGCAGCTATCTTCCATCGTTTATCCCGGTACTAATAGCCGTGTTTCTCGCTATCGCGCGGAGCACTCCGATTTGTCATTCGCTTGGTATTCATTAATTTATATATTGATGGCCGATGAGTTGACGAAATGGCAGTGAGTAAGCGGCGAGATTGCTATGAGAGCGGTGACAAGTTGTTGCGATATGTGGATGTTCTGCCCCGCTTCCACGCGCTGAGCAATCTAAGGCGCTTTAAATCCTTAGCACATTTTACCTTTAATAGTTTTCACGACTGATATGAATTAGGAATAAAAAATGTTGGTTATTTAAAATAACGTAATGTAAATTTGTACCCCTTTGAATTATAACCATTCTTTGTGAATATTATACGTTAGAAATCGTAACATTTTTCATTGGTTACAATAAGTGATCATGATATATGAAAATAAATATTTAATATATTTGTATTTATGAAATTTGTTAGTTCAAAATTAGAAAGTTATTTTTTTCCTAACGTAAAACGCAATAGGTATCTAACTATGTATCTAAAATTGTATTTATATACAAGATTTCAGATTATTATTTTATACATAAAAACATTTGTTAGTATATTACTAGGTATAAAAAAAACTCAAGTGTGATTAAAATTTAAATCAAATAGAATGAATCGAATGTAATTGACGAAAGCAATGTTCCTGCTTACTTACAGATATTATGTTAAATGTATTAACTATTCATACATATTTCTGTAATCGATACGCAAAACTCACCCTCAATAGTACGATTAGTCGCTGTTGAAAATCATTCCGTTTTATACCTGGTATAAAATACAGATCTGATAACGGAGCTCGGTTTAGTTAGCGGTTAAACGACCTTCGCACGTTTATTAGTGATAACTTGCACCATAATGAGCGATGTGACGTGAATACTCTACTCCAGTGTTTTTCAAAGTGCGGGTCGCGGGAAGCGTTAGTAAAATAGAAAAAATATAAAATTTCAAAACATATTTATACTGAGAGTTTTCTGGCGACATCTGCTTAGGTGCCAATATAAAATTCAATTCAAATCTATTCATATAAAATATATATTGTAAAGATTTCACATTTATAATATAAAAAAAAGTTAAGATCAGCTGAGTGTTGGGTGTCGTGAAATATATTAATATACTTAGGGGATCGAGAAAATTATTTACATTGTCATTATTCTTATGTTGTTTTTAATTTAATTTTGTGTATTTTTTGTTATGTATCTGAGTTAATTATTGTAATTTGACTTGATGTCCGTTCTATAATAAATAAATACGGGTTGCGTCATGAAAAAGATTTAAAAGAACTGCCCCACTCCCATTCTGCCAACGGCATCGAACGCTAAACTCAAAACTTTATGAGCTCGGATCTTCATTAGTTTTTATCTCCCTCATTATGTTTCGACGATTTGGAATCGAATCGTCACAGGACAGTGCATTACTTTTGATGCTTTCAACGAAAATAAACTAATGGTTGTTAACTGCTTTGAAATTTAAGATTTTGTTAGTCAATAACACTTTTTGTCACGTCGTGTGAAATGATATTTGATTTTATGAAGGTAATATTTTTGTGCTTACTTTTTAGTAACATTACTCATACTTATTTTATGTCAAGTTTGTACATGATCTTACTAAATTCATATATTGTGTTTTGACGACCCGCGTGGCGGAGAGGTCACCATACCGGTCTGACACGCAGTGGGTCCCGGGTTCAATCCCCGGCTAGACAGATATCTGAATGATGAGTTTAGATTTCTGTTCTGGGTCTGGGTGTTTGTGTAGTCGTCTTTGTGTGTCCATGGCACCCAAGACACAGGAGAAAATCCTACTGTGGGGCTATGAGTGTAAAAAGCGTTTATGTTAGCGTTTATGTGTCGGTATTCATACTTTTCTATTTTGAAAGTGACCGTACTGATTAAAAGTGCAGCTTGAAATCAAATCCAAATATTCCCACATTCTTAGATATAGGTACCTAGGTACCTCACATAACATTCTTTACGCTTCTTCCCCTCTAATAAAATCCCATCAAGGGCTCACATAAAAAATCTAATCAAGGGATGAAACTTGAGAAAATTTCTCTATACTGTACAATCAAAATCCGTTTTCAGGGTTCGATTTCCGCTGACAGATTGCTGAATTTTTATAGGAAATTTGATTATGTCAAAGTATATGTACTTAAATAAGAGATAGATATAGATGTACTTAAATAACTTCTGACTACGATCCATTACATACGTACGTTCGTCTATGGGTGTAACGAGGATTAACTAGAGTTAGAATAAAATTCAAAGCTAATCGTGAAACTGAATGAAACAATAGTTCGACAGCATACCAGTGAAGTCCTATTCGTTATCGTGATCACGATACCGTTAATTACGAAGTCGATAGTATCAGCCCGCATCGTGTCAAAACAACGCGTTTTGTTTGTGTTGACCCTACTTTGTACCTATATTTACATTATTATTAACGCAATATTATCCCTTTTTGGGCATGGGTGATCAGAATAAGGAGTACCTATTACTTCACCACGCTTGCCAAGCGTGGACTAAACATAGCTTTGAGAACTTGTTAATTATTAGAACATTTTTCGTATTGATTATTTCAGGCATTTAATTTTTTTCATATTGACTTTCTTCACCGTTAAATCGTGTGATAATTAATTTGTAACACGCTCATAACTTTCAAAGATCTGAGGTGACAACCATGTGAGAGCCCGAGATTAATTATATTAACTTCTTACGTTGTTTAAACTAGTACAAAAAATGTCTGATTGTTATTATTGTTTACACCATAGTCCAACGCACTGACCAGTAGAAATTCATAAATTTCACACACCTTTCAGATTTTTTTATGACACTTAGGTGGTTTGGTTTTCTCGTGTTATTTACATTCACTTCAAAGCAGCGATAATTCGTTTCGAATACACAGATCATTTTAGAAAAATCAGTGGTAGGTGCCTAACACTCGAACCTCGAACTCAATTGATAGGCCGAGTTTCAAGAATCAGTATCATTTCTCAAATATTATTATTTCATTTAAAAAGATCATTAACATTTATATTTTGGACCTACGAGCGTAACCGCGGGCGAACAATTTGCTATGTAAATAAATACATGGTAATTTAATATTTCCAATGATGATTTGTATCGCTTCTTTAATTTTTACATTATGTAAATTTTCTATTAATTTGAAATTTAACGTCTTTCCCGATCGTGCTCTTGTAATCGAATAAGAAAATATTTATCGCTCGGACGCTTGCTTCATCGTAAACGAGTAACTGTAGAGCTATACTATAATATCAAGATGAATTCGGAACTTGAGCGAGAAATATTTTTGCTATTGCTGAAATCGAGAGAAATATTTTTGCTAATCATATAAATGTGCGATGGAAGAACCTGGAAGAAACCTTTGTCACCTAAAAACTCCGGAGGAAAAATTGGATCGGACGTTTAAGTATATCCTACTAAAACATTCTATCCACGTTTTTCCTGCCATGATCCAGAAAGTCAACAAAAATAAATTGTAAATTTGCGTTTCTTATAGCAAAATCATATGGTAATCAATTTATGTATGGTAGTGTAAGAACAATTAAATAATTTTAAATAAGTAAATGTTTGCTAAGTTTAATTTTTACTAGGTAGTAGAATCAGTGTAGTTCGACCGGGGAGGTATTACCGCCACAACTATTTCTAGCTTTTCGATGGAAGGGTGGGGTTACCGGTTCACTAATATATGAGGTGACCATCTTAGTCCTAGGGAATAACACGGCATCTGTGAATTCTGTGATCGACTTCAGGTAAAACTCGTGTTTTATGCTTACAGATGTCCGTGAGCGGCTGTAACCATCAGACGGATTGTATGCTCGCTTGCTACTTCAATCTGATAAAAAAACGTCCGAATGCTTATTTTAAAGTATAGCTCGCTTATAGTTCACCCGTTTCGAGTCAGACAAGTTCGTTATCGATTATGATGAGTTTGTGTCGATTTCCGGCCGGCTTGTTTACGACATCTAGTTCGACATATTATTTATGTGTGGCGTTAATGGCTTACAAATACAAATTAACTTCAGCAGCTGTTTGTCTAATAAGTCATAAAATTTTAAAATAGGACTACCGGCCACACGCGTTATCTCAGTTAGTCGAATTTATTGGCTTCGTAACAATGCCTCAAGCTTTTAATTAACGAAACGCTTTCTACACTCATAGTCCCACTAGGATTTTTTCCTGTGTCGTAGGTGCCATGGATACACAAAGACGAATACACAAACACTCGGTCCCAGAACAGAAATCTAAACTCACCATTCAGATGTCTGTCTGGCTGGGGATCGAACCCGGGACCCAATTCGTGTCAGACCGGTATGGTGACCGTTCCGCCACGTGGGTCGTCTGAAATTAGACCAAATTTTTTTGTTTAATGTTTGTTCTGGTTTAAGTAGCTTCTATCGTATGTTAATTTTAAGTAAAACGCAGCAATAATATTATTCACCAAAGTATTTAGTCAAATATTTTTTACAAGTATTGACCGATATTAACCTTCAGTTAGTACAAGTGACGTACCATTCCTTGTTACATTCCTATAACAAAAATTTACCCATTTGCCTGCGAACCTAGAAAAGGCGACAAAAAATATAAATCAGTTCATGCAGTTTAGTTGCTTATCCGTTACGTATAATTTCACTAAAATCCACTTCACCAGGCCCTTCACCACTTCGAACAGTAACATCCAAAGGGTTGCTAATATTGAACATCTGCCTCACCAGGGTGCAAAGCCGGAACAAGGGTGGAATAGCTGACTCAGCACATTCCGAGGTTCTCGCATCAACGAGTTTGGAGATGAGGAGACAAATTCCTTCATTACGATTTTTAATTATATTCATTCGGCGTTGATTGGGTATCATTATGAATGGATTTTTTATATGTTAAGAGCTGGTTATTTGAATCTCTGTCCATACCAATGCATTAACATTAGCTCGAGAAATAAGTAACAACATATTTCTTCCTATTTTAGAAAATTCGGTGTGTTCGGATTTTTACCCCCGACGCAAAAAGAGGGGTGTTATTAGTTTGACTATTATGTCTGTCTGTCTGTGTGTCTGTCTGTGGACATATAGCTCCTAAACGGGTGAATCGAATTGGATGTGGTTTTTTTTTTAGACAGCAGGTTTCCGGGTCCTGGTTCTTAAATATGTTTTATCAAGATCAGTTCAGTCACTTATTAGATATAGATAGTGAAAGTGGTGATGAAAATCAAATATTTTTTAATATACACAAATGGAGTATCAAATGAAAGGGCATAATAAATAACTTACACTTAAATATGTTATACCAAAATCGGTTTAACCATTTATTAGATATAGGGGGTTAAAGTGAGGATGAAAAATTTAAGATTGTCAAATATACCCAAATGGGATATCAAATGAAAGAGGATGACGTCTACATATGACAATTTAATGTGCTTTGTGAAAATTGGTCCAGTCGGTTACTAAATAAGGTAGTTCAAAGTGGGGATGAATAATCGAATATTTTCAAATTATACCCATGTGGGGTATCAAATTAAAGGGCATGACCAGTATGCTATAAATAAACGTATTTCACTAAAGTTGTGGGTGAGAATGGGGATAAATAATTAATAGTCAGAAATGACTTTTATTACTATAAAGAATATTGTCATATATACCCAAGTGGGGTATCAAATGAAAGGGAATATTTCAATTACGTGTATATTACAATTAGGCATGTTTTATCAGCAACGGATCAGTCAATTACAATGTATATGGGGAGGGGGGTTGGGATGAACAATCGAACATTGTCAAATATACCCGAGAAGCATATCAAATGAAAGAATTGACGTGTACATAACAGAAAATGTCCATTTCATTGAATCGGTCAAATTGATAAAAGCTAGAATGTCAATCACATTACATGTGATGTATACAGAGAGACATACATACAATAACAAATGTAGTTTAAAAATATTAAAATAAAATGAAATTAAAAATTTAAAAACCCCCAACGCTATAAAGATAAGTGTACAACTATTTAAAAAGTCAAAATTAATATTTATGTTTATGGATATATAATATTTATAGATGATCCATCAAATTCGAACGAGTTACACCTATATGAAAAGTGAAAAGGTAATACGATATTGTCCACGTAATTAAATGTCTTGCGTCATTCGCAGCCATATGGCATCTCCGATCATATTCTCAGGCAACACCGAAAAAACATCTCGAAGCCAATATTCGCATAAAAAATGGTCCGTCGGAGGCGTCAAAGCAAACGCCGTCGTCACCTCTCGTCAATAGAGCGCGCAGAATGGATCAAGCGCGCGGCAATACATCTTGCGCCGTAAGGGTCCATTTTCCAGCTTCCCTTCTCCAAACAACATCATTTGTTACTCTCTCAATGTTATTTTTCTCTGATGAAAGCTCGTGTTAATAAAATCGCACTTCATCGCTTTTTGTCGATCATCGTCACTTAGCCGCGCTGCTTGATACGTCGGCTCGCCACGCGTTTAGTAAAATTGGGATAAGTCTGCTAATCCTTTACTATACTATGTAAATAAGTGATAATTATACTATACTATGAGAATAATTGTTTCGTTCTTATTGTTGCTTTTTTGTATCGTTTAGTTTTAGCGACATTATTTAAAATTGCTCTAAAATAATTTCAGCTCTTATTCTAAAAATTTCATCACAGGGAATCTTACAAAATTAATGCTTTGCTGAATCTGATAAATAAAACAATTTATTTCCAATATTTTTCACCTTTTTAAGAAACTTAGTGTATGTACATTTTAAAAATTAATTATAAAAAAAAAAAAATTCTTAATATTCACACATACCTTATCCCTAATGTAGTAATATTAAACTCAGTAAAAAGGTCCTTCAAAGAGACATAAGAATTTCATTGCAATCGTAGTCACCCTAGCGTTCAACAGGACCCTTATTTCGCAAGTCATGTGCCGGCGACACCACGTGGCGTTCCCGGCCCGACTGGTTCGCCCTTGGGTGCACCTGGGTAGGCTATCTAAGCATTACAATAGTATTGTTTGTGATGTGTTTAATAGCAAGCTTTCACGTATGGTGAAAGTCTGTTGAAACATGGATATCTTCATTACTTATTCTCCTATGGGAGTCAAGTTTTATGATGTAAACGTAGCAAATAAACTTACAATCTACCTGTAATGGTTATTGCCGTCCATGGACATTTTAAAACAACTTCGTACAGATCAATGCTTATATTTGAAGTTAATCACAGACACTGCTATTCTTTAGGATTGGGATGGTCGCCTCATATATACAAGTAAGTGAGTCGGCAACCACACGCTGCCATCGAATCGCAATAATTGCCTCACGCTAGAAATACGTGTATATCATTTCTACCAGCCAAAAATTTAATTAAATAGGTATAAATTATCTTTAATAATAAGTTAGCCTGTGTGGATCACAATCGGCAACTGCGAATTAGTTGCAGAAAACTCTCAGACATATGACATATGACGGTGACCGATATTTTTGTGCATATAAAGGCAATTTGTTGCCGCTTCGTAATTATTCCCGGTTATATTGACTAGGAATCTGAAATACATACCAGGAACTTCAGTCCAGCGGACCTTGACCTCAACTATATCTAGAAATTAAAAATAATTATAGTTCCATTCCTAAAGTTCTTTTATGCGTTTGACGTTCAATTTCGGACGCTCTTCATTTCAACAAAAAGAGATCCTTCGTCATCCGTTAAAAAACACATAACAGACGAGAAAGTTTTCAAAGTTGAACATTTCGATTATCGTCAAAAACAATCGGGGCTCAAACAATGGCGGAAGTCAATAACTTATCGTCTAGGTAAATCCATCTCGCAAAGAACCGTTCGGTTCGTTCTATTTAATTAGACTCTCCTAAAATCGTGAAACGGGCGATCGGCGCTCACAAAAGATAAATTTGTTGTATCCATCGATTACGATAGAGATTTCTTTGCGGCTAACAAAGCGTTTTCGTATCAAATCACACAATTAGAAGTGATCGGCTGTATGCCCGTCGGCCGCTTTGTCGGCGCGCTTGTCATTGCGATAAGTCCGTTCCGCTTGGGACCGCTGTCGACGCTTTTTGGGACACGCGCGATTCGTTTTTTACACGTTATTGACGTTTGATTGACTTGTAATGTGGAAAAGTTTTGCTTAAATGTTGGAAACGTAGTAACGTATATTGTATTCGTATAGGCTTATTAATTGACAGTTCCACGGCACTTTGTTTCCTCCACAGTTTTTAGTCTTCAACCAAGTACCTACACTTAAATTCTCGGATAAAAATAAGTTATGTTAATTTAACTCATATAATATTTTAACGCAAGTTTAGTTTAAATCTTTTTCATGACACTGTACAAACAGATATTATGTTATCGGATCATTGTACATAATAATATAAAAAATTAAACCTAATTTAATTTATTATTTAATAACCCATCTGAGTACAAAACGGTCCAGCTTGAGTCAGTAACGTGTTATTATCGTTATTGATGATTACATTTTTATTAAAACCACCTGTTGACCAACAGGTGTCGCGGGTACCAAGTGGAAACACCGTTGTTGTCATCAGTCGGACACTGAGTCAAAGGAGCCAGACTGATAGACGTCGTGACGCGCCTTTCTGTCCGTTTGTTGAACTGAACCAAACAATCCGATCACAGTACCAAAGATAGAAACATTATTTAACTTCACCAAAGTCTATAGGATGGAAATTTGAGGCGAGTTATATGGTGGAGGGGGAAACTCTACGTGTATTTCCTGTTTAGGTAGATGGTGCTGCTGTTATTCCTATAGAAACTAGTTGTTTTTTTTTCACAAAATTTAACTAGGAATTAGTACTTTCACTTAGGAGAGCGCATTTTGTCGATGAAACCAAAAAATAAACTAAGTAAATTACAACATCTCCTTGAAAATAGATTGTCATATATGTATTAGTGTTACGTCGTACCATGTAACTATAAATTGTAGTAGTGTTTGAAATGTAAAAATGGTCGCCAAGATTTTCAAAGTCGATAACGCTGGTATTACTGATCACCAAAATTTGCAATCCTCCAAATGAGATCGGAGTCTTACACGAAGCGAGCGTATATGGTCCTATCACTGTGATGTGGTGTGCAACTGAGGACGAGGAGTCTCAGTTGCACAGCACGCCTCGTCTAAGATCTCTCTCTTACCCTCATTAAGTGTTTTTTCGCTTAGCGCTGTAAGCATCAGCATGTGTCTGATCGTATAAGGCCACGGAACTTCTCGGTGTTACAATGCCAAACCAGAGTACATTAGTGCTTAAAATTACTAGAATATAGTCCTTAGACCACCATGCCCAATGCGTGGTAGCCTACGTGACTGGTTGACACATGTATACATAAAATAATACGTGCATACGAGTATTTGTCTTATGTTTCACATTCTTAATTTGACATTTACGGCTGTTTCACATTTTAAATGAACATCCTGTCTTAAGCTATGAATGTATTTGAATGAATTAGTTAAATGCATCCATATTATTAAATATTGTAGTAGCGGAATTGTCTTATCGTCGGCGAGAGGTCAAGAGTGAACTAGGAAAGGACGTGTAGGAAAAGACTCAGATGAAAAAAAAGTAGGTCCTTCATGCAATATTTTCACATTATAGGTATATGATGACGACCGCTGACGACCCGCGTGGTGGAGTCACCATACCGATACCGGTCTGACACGCAGTGGGTCTCGGATTCGATCCCCGGCCAGACAGACATCTGAATGATGAGTTTAGATCTTTGCTCTGGGTCTGGGTGTTTGTGTATTCGTCTTTGTGTATCCATGGCACCCACGACACAGGAGAAAGTCCTAATGTGGGGCTATGAGTGTAGAAAGCGTTTATGTTTATGTTTATGATCTTCTGGGGGACCGCTAAGTTTAGAGACTAAATACCTACCTAGCTGAAATAAAATAGGGAGACTGCAAAATCATCCCGATTACAGGCTTAGCAATTTAACTCTAGTAAATAAATATACTGTCAATCGTATAAAGGGTCTGACTTAGTTAAGCGGTACCCCTTCGCCGCGACAATGTTGTATTATTTTAACGAGCAAATGTTGTATTTCTATAATAATTAAAATATAGGTTTAACTTGCTCGAATCTGAAGGCTCATCTATAGATATTATTTTCGACTTTTTAAATGTTTATTCACTTTTCCTAATTGCGTTGGGGGTTTAATTATTATTTCCTAAATGTAATTACAAAAGAGGTGTTAAGTTGAAATGTTATCAAAAGAGAATGACAATTATCTAGCAAATATCTGAATTAATCCTAGATAAAAATTTTATTAAGGATGTTCAATAAATTATGCTAATTAACATAATTAATTTTGCATCGGTCCACTTTTGGTCACGCTCGTTGTCACTAATTAATGTAAGACATTTGACATAATAGTTATAATGTTGAGATAAACATTTTCCGGCTAAGTTTCATGATATATTGCTTATTATAAGTAGAAGCGTATTAAACACTTGTATGACTCACGAAAAATAATATACGTAATGTTGAATAAGGTCATATTATCTGTTCCTATAAAAATGTTTTATATAATTGTAGTGCATGATGTCTACTTGAAGACAAGTGGTCACTGCCTCCCATAGATATGTATAACCAAGTTCATATATTATGGAATAGAGGTTCCTTCGTAAAGTCGATTGATCATAGATGCACCACTCCTGAGAACTAAGGCGCTTTCTTCCTTATGTAAGTCAATCGGTATTCATACTCGTTCACTGAAATCTAAAAATATTATTGGGGCAAAATATGTGTTCCGGCACTTACTCGGTTGAGCCATATTGGTGGTATCGTTATTTACAACCTAGTGATGTTCTAATATCATTTTATAATTTCGAATATAAATCCATTTCAAACAAAATTAGACAGCAGGTTGCCTATCTACAAGATGCAATTTATTAGGTGACATTAATGCAATCAGTCCCAAACATGTAGCGTATTTTTTAGGGTTCCGTAGCCAAATGGCAAAAATCGGTACCCTTATAGATTCGTCATTTTTAATTCAATTGACCAATTGCTTGCCGAGTTTTGAGGACACAAAAATACCTGCTTCCGTAAATTACACATACCTGTCATTATGTTTTTATATTCAAACCCAAAGAAACAAACAGATATTTTAATCAAAACAAAAACTTACTGACATCACTGCTAAACTTAAACTGTGGTCATTTCAATACTGCGCAGGCGCATGCACCTACCTATTTACATAAAGATGATTTATCGCCGAAACATTTCGGTTATTTACGGTCCGAATAACATTTATGACCGCTGCCGGGATCGAACCCCGGCCGATTGAGATTTCAGGGAACGTCGGCGATTAATTTGGATCTCGAAATGTATTAATGTTCTTGGAAATTTGTAAGTTAAGAATAAATACCATACCGATAGTACTTCTTTATTCATTTAGATGAAAAATTGAGATTCAATGAGATTTAATACTCAATCGAATATTCCCAGTAATGTAGAATTCTTATATAATCACATCAAACGAAAGATATTTCAAATTAAATTATAAATCTATAAAATATCTCATAATTATATTAAAGATATTTATCATATTAAGTTTGAAGAAACAGATTTAAGTCAAAATTAAGTAGTAAGTCCAGCTCAAGTATGAACTATCTGATTAATAACCACTCGATATTATTGATAACAAGTTACTTGCAATCGATCACAGTTTTGATGGTATAACACCAAATTTGTACAAATCTATGTATGTATTTACAAATATTTGCCGTCATTTTACGACGTTGCCGGAGTCTGGCTAAAAATTAATTAAACCCATTCCCAATACCAATCTTACTTTAATTAGTCACGTGTTGATGAGTTATGGCTTATTGGAGCTGTGTATTGGCTGCCAGTTGTAAATTTTCTCAAAGTAAACAGGGCCGCCATCTTTGAATAGAATAATTAATGCGCGCTTGAGTATTTGAGGTGAGGTGTGCGTGATTTAAGAACATATGAGTGTGTGTATTATAATTTATGTCGGTACTGTTTTAAAATCTTACACACAAGAACCATTGTCGAGATAGCACTGAAAAACGTCAGAACTGAAATTGCTAAAACAGAAATATTTTTTCATTTGCTTAAGCAACAGATTAAATATAAATATTTAAAATGCCTCTTTGTAAATAACGGTAAGTTGGGTCCTCATCAAGTGTTTTTAGTATAATAGGTATAACATAAACGCTTTCTACACTCATAGCCCCACACTAGGATTTTCTCCTGTGTCGTGGGTGTCATGGACACACAAAGACGAATACACAAACACCCAGACCCAGAACAAAAATCTAAACTCATCATACAGATTTCTGTCTGGCCGTGGATCGAAGCCGGGACCCACTGCGTGTCAGACCGGTATGGTGACCGCTCCACCACGCGGGTCGTCGACGTCAACGAAATACACATATAACTGATAGATCTCTTGTCACATTAGCTAATAATGCTTAGAGAGCGGTCATTTTCCGATAGCCTTAATGTTTAGATTTAGAAAACTTGGATAGCTTGATTTAGACAAGCGTGGCGCTATCTCTA
>MOOZ01000612.1:556332-586943 GCA_002930495.1 Cecropterus lyciades | reverse complement strand
GGGTGTTTGTGTATTCGTCTTTGTGTGTCCATGGCACCCACGACACAGGAGAAAATCCTACTGTGGGGCTATGAGTGTAAAAAGCGTTTATCGAAGTAACAAGAAAATATTACGGCTATATATGAGACGATTATCCTAGTCCTCGGGAGCAGCAGCGCACCTGTTATCGAATTCAGATAGAACCCGTCTTCAATATGAAGTTGCTAACAGATGTCCATGGGCGGTAGTAACCACTTACCATTACCTCGAATTAGGGGTCTAAGGACTGAGATGGAATGCCTCGGAAAAGTATGTCTCCCTTACCACACCCTTCAGACCAGAACACAGTAGCGCATAACATTGCTGTTATTAGGCAGAAATAGGTGTGGCGGTGGTGCTTCCGGAGTCGAACCACAAAGAGTTCTACCACCTTCAAAATTGGGCAGTTCCTTAAAGGTTAAACCCAGTTATTAAACGATCGATAGGCTAGCAGGTAGCTATTAGATTTTTCTCATAGTGCTATTTATATATGTATACCTATAAATTGATAATAAGTAATTATTATTGTAACGCAATGCTCCATTGCAAACTGTTTCCGTTCTACATATCGCTTTTCCAATATTTTTTCTCTTTAATTAGCGTTTACAGAAGTTTCACTAAAAAAATACAGCATTTTCCAAAACGCTCACAGCGGATTGGTGTAATGTACCTGTTTAAAATCCAACTTGATTAAGCTTATAAGCCTTATCAACAAAGTATCAAATGATACTCGAATGCCTAGAGGTCTTCCAAATCACGGACAATTCCAAATCCACAATGGCCATGACGAAACCACATGTGTATCGTCTCCATCGCACACAGATAACGGTTTGAAATGCAATTTCTTTGCGATACGAGATTCATTCTGCCGTACGTCTATCTGATGCACTTCAGATGGGTATCGACTGCTTAGATTTGAATGAGTTTTGATTCTGCTAAGCGCTATCGAAGCTTCTGGATAAAATGAACGATAAAATCGTATGTCGAGCGATACAAGTGTTGTTTCTTTGTTGTCGTGTTCTCTTGTTTTTGTTCTTATATGAACAGTGAAATTGAACAATGTTAGTAGTTCATGCTTCATTAATATTAACAGATAAGTATAGAAATTGGATGACAGCAAAATATCATTTCCTCTAGTCGGGAATCTAAACTAAAAATTTGCATATTTTACCACATTGCTTTTCGAGCATTGAGCCTATTTAATTAATACCCAACATTATAATTTTCATTGTTTTTCGAATTACGTTCACTGCAATATTGTAATAAAAATTAAGTTTGATTGCATGTTTTCTTTACCTTATTTTATTATTATGTTAATCACACAAGACAATAGACCTAATTTTATATAGAGTTTTTAAGTTTAATTATTACCAACCAAATGGATCTCACAATCAGTTAATTAAAATAAACAATTTTAAAATAGATATACAAAATCCTTTTAGTATTATTACACCATTTTTTTCCCGTAATACTTCCAACGTCTGAATTTGTTCAGTATGCAGAACGCTCTACAAAATTTTGTACGTTCACGGCTACGTCGCCGGCGTCGCTTTCATTAAACTCTGTGTTTCTTTTTCTCATTTTTCGATAAACTGCACGTTTGGAGCGTGTGTCGAACGCACCCCTGTCAAGACTTTATAGTCTTCAGATAAAGACACGTATACCGCAAAGCGTTTTCCTCGCCGTTTGCGTTTACGTGAAACGCCTTCGTTGGATTGTGTGCGCGGCTAACGTAAACCAGTGTGACTTGTTGTATTCAAAGCGGTGACAGTGGAGCGAAGTCAAAAATATATATTATATTGAATAAAGTGTTTGTGTATATGCGAATGTTCGTAACGAAAAGAGAAGCTAGAGAGCTATATCCTTATCCTAAAAAACAGAGTAAATATTCCATCAAAAATTTTCTTCTGGTGACATTGGTTTTAGGTAAAATAATCGAGTAGCAATTAATTTCTAAAAGTATTTTTATGTTATGTACGAAGTAAAATGAATGAATGAATGGAGAAGACGTAGAATGAACTACATTTCAAAGCATTCCCAAAGTATACTGAAACTTAGTTCTTCTAAGGAGTAAAAAAAATCCCATGATGATAGTTACTCTTCCAAAGTTGCTATTATCCAGGTAACGGTGACTACTTTTTATGAGATATAAAGAAAAAGACATATATATAAGTTACATTTCCATTTCAAGATTTTTTCTCAGCCTAATCCAATCCATAAACTTAGAAACGAGAAACTTGCTACACGCTCCCCACATTCAGTGTGACAACTGACAACAAGCCGTGGTATCCGAGGGAGGTTTTCACCATGTCCGGATATGAAGATAGGGCGCAGAAAAACGACCAACTCGCCCATAGCGTTGACTGAGATGAGTTATATTTTGTTCTTGGGTTTTCTGTTTTACATATTGTTCCTCTTTTTGTCACCTTTTGTGTTCTATCGATTTGCGGGCAATGACACGAAATGATGGTTTTGTTATGTCACATATGGTGCATAAGTACATACATATATTATCACTCCGGCTTTAATGCTTCATAACAGCAGAAGCTTGATAAGCTTGTGTTTAAGTTTATGTGTTCCAATCCAATAAGGATAAAATCAACCAGGGTCAAATAGGACCTAATTAACTTTTTTTGTTTATAATATTGAGGTAGTAATCGCGTATGCAGTCGGCCTGGTGATAACTGGTCACAGTTAGCCATGGACATCTGTAATAAACCCCAGACAAGATTACAGTGTGATTGGCCACAAATACTTGGCTTTCCTTAAGGACTTCGATGAAACGCTTTGGATAAGTAGGTTTATCTCCCTTACCATTTCAGACTAGACCAAATTGGCGCTAAACACGCGTTATTAGGATCAACTATTTCTGTCTAATGAGTGTTAACCGCCTTGTGTGTCCGTGGTGCTATCAAAGCCGAACGAAGGGTTCTATCATCTTCAAATAAATCCTAAGTATCAAAAATTAATTTATGTATACATGCTCGCAATAAAAGCTTTTGTAGAAAGTTGTATGTTTTCTATCGGTCATAAAATCAAGAATATTCATTATATATTTTTAAAATGCATTCTTTTATTGTCATTCTTATAACGGAGATGGAACTGATATTATTATATTAAGTTCGTATCAACGTAGGAATTAAAATTTTATGATCTGAAACAATAGCTGGGTGGCAAAACTCGTTTGACCGAGATGTATAATTTAATAAAGTCCATAAAATAATCCGACATCAATAGAATCCGAAAAAGGTCTAACGACCTCTTAAGTAGGTTGCCTCGGATCTAGGGCTTGTTAATTCACCTATACGGTGTTGGCATTTATAATAATGATCTATTTGTATATTATAATTAACTTATATAATTAAACGCATAAGGAATGAATGAAACAAAGCTTTGTTTGCTTTGTTCCTTATTTTTTTAATTTCCGGGCTTACCTATTTAAAACAACTACATCGATTTCGATGTGATTTTGTCCTAATATGGCTCATGTTTTTGACGAAACGATTTATACAATAAAAATGTTTATCGCGTATAATTTTGAAAAATCTTTGAGATTGATCTATCTTTATTATTAACTTCTAATAAACAAGAAACTAAGTATTTTGTTTCTCGTATCCGTTAACCTCACACAGGAATAAAATCAAAACAACGACGCTACAAAGCCTAATATACCTAAATATGTACCTAAGTATATTAGGTTGGTATATTTTATTTCGTTCATCGATTAGCAAATAGCATTACTTGAACAACGATACATAAACTCAAATGAATACTGAATGCTATATCCAAGTAACGACGGAATGAACTCCCTTTGATGGTATGATGCGAATAACGTGTCGATGAAGAGCTGTCGCACTACAAGCGGAGATTACAAGCGATGTTATAGCGAGAAAATGTCACGCGAATATTATACGTTAAGTAAATTGTATAGTCAGTTATGAATGTGATAAAAATATCAGGATAGATTGAATATCTCACGCTGGTCTAAATGTATCGCGTGGCAAAGCGGTCACCAAGACACTAGTTAGTTCTGGTCTTCATCAGACAGACATCTCATGGACATACATACATATGTTTATATTTTTTTTTAAGTTTATGTTACCTACAATACGGTACTTATGTGGGATTTGTAGTGTAGAGATTTAGAAAGCGATATTACTTAATAAATGAGTAATTACGAAAAAAGCGAAATGATTCTTTGTAGAGAGTAATACAGAGATATATTTTGCCGACCTCGAATTAATTGTGACCATAGGTGTCCATAGGGAAGGATAGATTGGATGCGATTAGTGGCATGAAAATAACAGATGGTTAATCTTATTCTTGAAGTCGTTATATATAGTCTGTCGCAACAGTTGCTATCACGTTAGCTACTCGTAGGCAGTGAAACACGTTCCACCGTTGCGAGTATCGGTGGTGGTTGCTATAAAATTTTTATTGTCGTATAATTTAGTGTTCGTCCGTACGTCCAGTACTTGGCCAATCAGACGGAGCTGTCACGGACCTGACATTAGCACGTAAGTTATGATTGAGCCGCGGCGTTTTTCGCATTACCATATTTTAAGCTCAGATAAAATCACTCGATGTTTATTACGTTAAGATTAAATTCTTTTATTGCGATCCGATGGACGGTTAGGTATGGTGGGTAGGTATTAGTATAATTCACGAATTAGTAGGCATCGGTGTTTGTTATTTGAGTGGAATCAAAGGTTAACGAATCAATTAGAAGTGAGGAAACACGGAATCTTTTACGTAATTACTCGTGTGTTTGCATTCTCTGATCGCTGATTCGGATTTGGTAGGTTTTAATTGACTTGTCAAGTCGCGATCGGCGTGAAGATATTGTTTAAAACTGTATGAACAAGATGTGAAAGCTTCCAGGTTAGTAGTATTCGACAGTAGCTCTCCATTAGATTGTAGAGGCACAACACATGCTTCTGTCTTATGTCATGTCTTAAGAAAACTAGCTGTCGCTCGCGACTTCGTATGTGTATACTACGGAATTATACAAACATTTGATCCCTATTAAACTTTTTTAGGGGTGAAATATCAAATAATACTTTCTTGGTGGGTGTTTTCATCATTAAATAAAGTTTTTGTGCAAATGTTATGGTTTTGACTTAAGCAGTCTCTGTGGTCACTGGTCAAATGTGAGTATTAGTTTTGCCTTAATATACATACATAGAATACAAGTATTTTAGATATTAGCCATACTACGAGGCGAAAAGTATGGTTAGGTTGGATACTCGTACATAAGCTCCTACAACCGAGAAGTGACTAGAAATTGGTAGGGATAACTTAATAGAGTTCTAAAATTGATATTTAATTATTTTTGCTGTTTTCATGGTAGTATGATATTAATTTGCGTAAATACCTCGTACATTGCAGTCGTTTTTAAAATTCCCGGTCCACATAAAAATACTATGTGTTTTAAGTAGAAGTTATCCCCGGCAGCTGGTTTTACGTATAATTGCTGGTGTTAATTGAATTTTTAATTATGCTAATAATAATGCTTGAACTGTCGGGAGCAAATGTCAATGTTGTCCTGTTTAAACTGGCGTGTTAAACTTAATGTTTTGTTAAGAATGGAATTCGTATTATCTTTTACTTTTTCCTTGGTGTGAGGTTATTTTTATAAGAATGGGGGGTAGAACGGGGTTTTAAGGAAAACGTATATCCTAAGCCATTCCTTACTAGAAAGAGATGCTGTGCAATACTTATCTATAGGTACTAATACATTAAACGACAGATATTTTTTATTGCTTTTCAGACTCAACCACTGCACCGTTTTTGATGAAATCTATAGTAACTGTATATAAATTTAATTAATGTCATTTTTTGATAAATTCCTTTAGAATTATATTTTATGAAAGTATAACTAGTTGACTAGCCACGACGATAGTTTTATTTTTATAATTTGCCAACAGGTGTACTGCATGTCCACCTCGTGGTAACTGCCCATGGACATTGGATATCAATTCCAGATAAGTTCAGAGTCTTACCTGAGGTTAAGCACAGACGCGTTGCTACCCCTGAGAACTAAGTTGGTACGTCTTGGATATGTAAATATATTTCCCTTACAACACCATTTACGATACGAGCTCGTACATAGACCAAGACTCGATGACTTTAGATTTCCTCCAATTTCGTAATTTTTGCCTGGCTGGAATCAAACCTGACGAGTCAGATGTGTATAGTACTGGTACTGCGCTGTCGTCTGCACAAAGTTTGTCGCCCCTGCCTCTACAATCGCCACAATTGAGATTCATGTCCGTCACCTACTCTGTATCAATAAGGGCCTGATTCACGATCTCTAATAAAACGCCCGTCGGCCTGTCTGCGCGTATTGACGACAGATTGATGACCACTTTGACTCTGTCACTCTTGATTGCTTGAATTGTGTCATCTTTGTTTATAAATAGCTGAGTCTGTTGTGATATTTTCATGTTATTTCTAAGCTAGAAAAAGGGGAGGATTTTGAGTATTATAGGATATTAAGGTGCTGGAATTCTTTGATGATGCTTATGAATCTCTTATGTAGAATACAATACAACTTGTATGGTTTGACCGGAAAGGTAACATCGCCATACTTATTTCTAGCGTGCTGTTTCCGGATCACTTTTATATGTGGCGACCATCTTAAGTTAATAGGTACACTATTGTATTTATTTACGGTATAACCTGTAAACGTTATCAATAAGAAGTAACTGTGCCTTGCGGTTCCACCCGCGTTTATAGAAATTAACAATTGTAATCACTTTTGATTGAGTTGATGAATTTATGTCATGCCTCTGATGTTGTTAATGTTAAGGTGTTTTGATATGAACTAAATAAATACAGAAGTTTTGGTTTGATGCAATTTCCAAAAAAATGCAAGTAAACGGCTTTTTTATATACAAAATGGCTCGCAGCAGTATTCCACCTAACCTCACGTGATAAGTTTGCTTTAATTCATACTGTATAAAAATGTAACAATTAAACAAAATGTATGGTATTACTTACCCTCAATATCCATACTTTTTTAAACATGTTTATATTTGCAAAGTATGTCCAGACACGTGAAACTTTTATTTCCATTATATATGTATATGAATATTTTATTTCATTACAGAAATATTCTTAAATTGACCACAACTTTAATATAAGTGCGCCTACCGCTGACTCATAGACTATTACCGACTTGACCTATCAGCATCCGAAGCGAATTAATTGGACTAATTAAAATGAAACTAATTGATATCTGTTACCGATATAGACGCAAACAGAGTCCACCTGGCAGCCGGAAGGGTTGCAAGATCTAGACTATAAAACGTGTAGATGGTACATAGTGACGTGGCGGGGATTACTCTCATTAATAACCTTAATAATTCTTATTGTCATTAATTATTATAATATGTTAAAATAGATCTAATAGTTAAGAAAGTTAAACCACCACTGTCCCTGTAATTCCGGGACCAGAAAAAGGCTATTGGCAGAACCTGAATAAGTATCTCCTGCCTGTCGTAAGAGGCGACTACAAGATGGCTTCCAGGGTTGCGGGCGGCAAGAGTGGGAGCTCGAACCGCCCAGCCAGAGACTCCTCGAGGGACGGCGGTATGTGTGTTCGCATACCGTCGTAAACACCAAACGGTGTTTAGGCTTGTACGCCCATTTAGGTAAAGCGTGTTTTTTTGGTGATTATGGACTTCTCTTCGCAGCGCCACCCAGTTTATAAGAGTTCCACTTAACCCAGCGTCGCTCCCACGACGACGGGTACCTTTTGAAAAAAATACGTGGTTACAAAGTGCTAATTAAAATCAACGTTGATCATACGAAGAAACCGTATTAGACCCTCAAACAATTAGGAACGGGACAAATCATAAAGATAGATTATCTACAGACTATTCAAATAATAAGTGACATATCATGGAACAGTACACTAAGTAGAATAAACTAATGTTACATGTATGTCATATTGAAGGACCTAATGAGCAATAATACAGTCTTCGTCTCCGATCGATCCGTATATAATTGAGTCTTACCTGAGGGCCTTACAACACTCTTCAACACAAAACAGCTAACAGTTATATGTAGAAACAGTCGCGAACCTCAAATAATCCTATCTCTAAAAATGATACATCAGCAGATTATAGGCACCGGTATTCGGTACCGAAAATCGGCAAGTGTACGCACGACCTCACAATTTGTTGTAGCGTGGGTATATAATTGTTGATGGCGCGTCACTGATCCTGTCATAGATTAGACCGGAGACAGACGAGACATTGGAAAAAGTCTGAATAACTGTTATTGGCTAGGAATAACTTGATATTTTGGTTTGTTTAAATATTTATTCAATTTAATATTTTTTAAGTAACAACTGACCATGCTATGCTACTTTAAATGTCATCTGCTGTCCAAATAATAAATAATGTATGTGAATGCCATCCACATCAGTCTTTTTGAGGTATACAGCTGGACATAAGTTTCCTCTAAGGGTAGAGGTTTTTTCAATAGTCACCATGCCTGCCAGGTGTGTTGGTGACCGCAGTAGAAGATGATAGACATACACCAAACATTTATTCAAGACATACACCAAACTGCTTCGCTCGTGAGTGCGTGTGAGTTTAAATTATAGTTCAGTGTTTTTACTCTTTAGCTTTTCTAATTTAATTTTATATGTAGTATGTTGTAGAAGCTAAGTATGTACACCAACGTAAATACCAGTTGCATTTGTATTTTTGTTCTATTATTGAAGTTATAGTTAGTTGAACTGAGTTGAGCTATGTTTACCTAAATGCTTTTTATATTTTCCATCTTTTAAAAAAAATATTTATTAAATTAAGTTGGTTTATGAAGCATAATTTGTCGTTCGTCTAGAAATACATAACAGCGAATAATGGCCCGTCACCGATCCTGTCATAGATTATGCAGACAGACAGACAGTCGATGTACAATGTGTTTGTAGAGAAAGGTCTGAGTAACTGTTACTGGATAGAGGTTGTTGGTATTTTAGTTTAACAATAAATAGTTTCATTCGCAGTAAACTAATGAAACTGTTTTGTAAATTACGCTTTCTTGGACTTGAGCTTAACTATTTGTGTTCTGGTACATAAACAAACACCCTAACTTATGTATTTAAATTTATATCAAAATATTTCCTTTGTTGGGGATCGAACTAGGTACCTTTATACACTTCCCAAACTAAAGAGGTTATCTTTTCGTTATTTATATTTTTATATGACATGACTTACGGTGATCACTTTGCAGGTCTATGTTCATAACTTATAAGATAGGTTAGATTAGGTTAGAAGTTGACTGATGTACGATCTATTTATCAGTTTATAAAGTTCCATTTGATCTTTTAGATCTATGGCTATCCCTAGCTACTTTATTATAAAAAGTTGTATAATGTACAGATTACATTATACAACTTTTTATAATAAAGTAACATATAAAATTAGCAATATTAAATAATGCCCAAAACGAAAGAGGAAGCTAAACACGATAATAAGCGATGATAAGATGTCGATCATATCGACATAGGTGTGTCCATTTCGTATGGAAATTTGAGTGTTTCGATAACGGTGGTCCATGAATAAAATAATTTCATTACAGATAACACTCCTAGACCTAACTGCGAATTGTCCGTATCTCGACATAACAGAATTAAACCCGTAACCGAACACCACTGTCGTTCATTGCAAAATTCCACAAGGCACTTGCGCCCGAGTCGTTCACTTGGCGATTGATTCCTCGTCAATGAACGCCGTTGTGGACTGAATGCACTTTATATAAAGTCCGTTATAGCCTGAGTCTGGTAAAGTAGAATCTCGTCTTATTAAGCGAGAAACGAGGCATCAGCATCCATCATAATTCTGCCTCATTTTGTAATGCTGCTCGCGGGATGCGATATTTTCATATGCAGATGCAACTTTGCACGTTCGTGTTACATCGGCCGTATGGTGTGTTGGTAAGGGTGGTTTTTGGGTGTGCTAGGTGTTTGTGCAAGTGCGTAGGTACGGTTCCCGGTCAGACTAGTCGAGCGCGAAAGTTGTTGATGCCGGCCGCCGTCGGATCTTATTTCGCTAATCCGTTACTGCGATTTCTCTTGATGGGAAATTGGAGATGGTGCTGCTTGTTTTTAACTGTTTTTTCGGATTGTGGGTAATTTTGCTTAATATTTATTAATTGATTAGATAATACAGGTATATGCAACAAATTATAATCGACTTACTGAAATGATGAGCATAGGTTCACACTTAAAACATTTTAGACCTGTGAAAGTTTCCTAAAGATGTTACAACAATTAATTATTAACTTTCGCATTTGACTTGAAATGCCATTACTGGAACCTGAAACCTCAAAACTAGGTATTCAAACACTTCGTTTTAAAACCAAAAATATATCATGATTAAACAAAACAATAAAATTGGTATTTTTAACACATAAAAATCAAGCTAACCTGAATTTCGGGCATCATTATTAATAGAAGAGCTATTATGGACACTTGTGATAACACTAGCGCGACAGGTGACGTCGCCATTCATTCTGGATTAGTGCACGTTTACACCGCGCGGGGGCGTGCCGACACACATATCGTCAGCATTATTGCCCCACTGCTGGGCAGAGAGAGGAGAATAGGCCACAGTCCGGCACGATGGCCCATTGTGCGGTGATTTTACACACTTTTGGGATATTTTTAAGACTTTTCAAGCGTGTTAATTTCCTCACTATGTTTATTAACGTAAAATCGAGCAAGTGACAATTAATTGCTTATTAAAATCCTGACTGGCCGACTGGAGCGTGCCTGGGACCAAACCTGCGACCCCCAGTTTAAGTAACCGAATTGTAAACTTCTAGGCCTTCCGTACTGAACTAATAAAACTTGTTTTAACAAAGTTAAAAACGCACAAACCGGAGTAAGAAAACGCACTGACAACAAAGTAACTAAAAAGTAGTAACCGGATGACAGAATGAAACTTTTTTATCTGACGGAAGCATTGACGTTGAGTGGTCAGTGCAGCGGCTGACATTTGTCTCTGAAGCCATATACGGTAATTTGATCCTTCCATTAATTACATTTGTGTCTATAACATAAAGAGGTCACTATATTTACGTAACTAATATTGTTAATGCGAATGTGACCTTGTTTGTACCGCTTTTACGATATTTTTCATACACATTGCCAGGCTTTTAGAAATAGACATAGGGTAGGTTGAATGCGAAAAAAGTAAAAGCTATGTGATGGATGTGTGAGGATGTTAAATATCATTGGATTCATGATTGTCATCGCAAACGCTTCTCCGCTCTAATGAAACAAAAATCAGTACAGTAGCAGCGTATTATACTGGATTTGGATAGATTTTCGTTTCTATGTTAAGAATTCACTGACTTTGCAAGCCTTTGTATGTCTCGCTTCTGACCACGGCTTCCTACAACTGAGCGAAGTCTGAAGCATATTCTTCCGCGCTGCACTTATCCGGATTAGTGAGAAAGCATAGTGGTTAACGTTGTCAGATGTTGACACTGATAAGGTTGTTGACCACTGCTATGCCAATGATAATTGGGCCCGCCAACTAAACATGCCCTCCACAGCGTAATCGAGCATTCACGCATTCAGTAACCAGTGGTCACCCATCCAATACCAAACCACGGCCTACACTGCTTAACTTTACAGACCAGTTACCATGTACCATAGCATTACTGTCATGAAAATGAAACACATTTTTCATAACATTTTTCAAAATCGAGAATGTCAGTCCTTTTCAAGTTCGGGACTGCTTTGACATATTTTTAATTACAGATAATAACCTCCGTTCGTATTAATCACTGGCGACAGGAGATATCTTAATTAAGGCTTTATTATTAAAAATTCAGACCGACGAATTAAATGCATATTTTGAGCGAAGTGTGTGTTTTTTTTATACGGTGCGATGTTTGAGTCGTAAAGAAAGTCGTGTCAATGAGAGAAAATAAAGGGGTACACAGTAAACAATATCCTTTGTATATATTTTTATTTTTTTATTTCACAACAAAAAGTATGTATTATATTTTTATGCGTACGTTTATACGTACCGACTAAAACTTAATTGTAATTGTAATTCATTTCAAAAACATGATTATATCATGTAATTACTACGTACAAAAAATGCCGACACTTGTAAAAGTTTATTTTTATTATCATAATGAACAGAAGTTAATTATAATTACAGTAAATAAAATTACACTTATCTGTAATGAATTGCATGGGTTAATTTTTTTCCGCGTAAAGGGTGTTTTTTTACAATTTTTAATGTGATATATCTTGAAGATAAGTTTTGTTATCTTACAATTGTCACTTAAAGTAACAAGAAATGTATTTATGAAATTCTGTAAATATTTTCTTAGTTATTTTATTTATTTATTGTGTAGTTATTAAAGTTATTTGTTTATTATACTAAATATAGAGTTAGCGATATAAAGTTTTCGTAATAATACGTATAAGATATATTATAAAAAAAACTTATATAAAATAAACACTTGTTGCCGGCTTACTTAAATATGATGTGAACATCTTAGTACTCGCAAGTAGCAACGCAACTGTGATCGAATTCAGAGAGAACCCTGTTTTGCCATTTGCCATCAGATGGAATCCCTCATTTTTTGTTATTTTAATGTTAAATGTGACATTAATAATAAAAGGTACGTACGTTTGATGGTCGCAGGGTCGTGGTCGTACCGTGTTGTATAAAACGCGATATCAATATCCGCCAATAGCCAGGTAATGAGGGGTGGGTTGTTAATTAAATGTCGCCTGTCAAAGCCGTTGTCGTCAAATTATATGTATAAATGATAAAACTTATATTTGAACTCGTGACATCACTATTATGAATACAGTAATAATGCTATCAGTACGTCTTAGCCTACAGGCTAGCGTTATTAGCTGAGAATGATTCCTCTATTTAAATGATTATAGAAATAGCAAACGAAAATGCTGGTCGTCTAATGGTAAATGACCACTGCCGCCTATAGATGGCCATCTGTAAGCAACTTCATGTAGAACAAGAGTTCTGAAGTCAATCACAGATGCGTTGCTACTTCTGAGGACTAAGCTTGAACGTCCCGTATAAATACGTCTCACTCTTACCTCTTCTCTTGCCCTCTCTTACTACACCCTTTTTTTTTTGGTTCTCGAGGGGAAAACCTTCAAAAGGTACCCGACGCCGTGGGAGCGGCGCCAGGTTATGTGGAATTTTTACCGCACTAAAACCCCCCGGTAGCCGTCCTTGACGCTACAAGGAGCACTCCGGGATTTCCAAAGGAACACAACCGGAGTCCTTGGTTGTGGTTGTTCCCAACCACCTTTATTTATTTACATGTATATTTATGTCTTTATAAATGAAAATTTAGTTCAAAGAAACCATTTTCAAAATATTAGAAATGTCCTTCACCCGCGGGACAAATCGCTTCTTCCCCATTAATCACACAAACACGCTGGATACATAATTAAATGTATGACAGGCTGGATTTATGCGCCTATAAATATGTCACTCAGTTCGTAAGGTCCGCGACAAAGATAATTACACTGTCTGTGTACTGCGGATTTTGTAATAGTGAGTTTGTGAGTGTTTTACATGTGGTTTAGGGTGTATGATTGGCATGTCGGTGGTGAACGCCAGACATTACTTTCATCAAAGACAGTTAAAGTCGATATAAGGAAATTAAGTGCAGAATTTAATGACATGTATTGGTGCCATCTCTATATCAGTATAGAGATTTGTACCTGTTTACTTCGAAACCTCAAAGAAGAACTGCCATATATTGCCATTTGCAGAAATTGTAGTATCTTCCGATGACTTTTGCGCAACCATAAGTTGGACTAGGAAGCGAGCAATCCACCTAATGGTAAATGGTTACTGCTGCGCATGGACATCTGTAAGCAAATTCACATAGAACAGAGGTTAGATTTGAAATCAATTACAGATGCGTTGCTACACCTGAGGACAAAGATGGTCGTAAAAGTGACCCGGCACGGCAAGTCACCAGGTCGTGACCACCCCTTCACCAGTCATCATCCTACATGGGATCGATCACAAACGTGTTAAAAAAAACGCCCTTAAAAACTACCTCTTAGTATCTATGCTTTACCACTCCTTCCAAAACAGAACACCATAGCTATACTCAGCTGTTATATGACAGAAATACGTGTGACATTGTCGCCGCTGTCCAACTACAAAACGTTAGCCTTTTTTTAATTTTAGTTAAAAATAACATTGACCTGTGACTTTAAAATCACTGCGTACGCTCACTGCTTTCAGTTTAAGTTTAGAAAATAGCGCTGGGTCTTTATTCTGTATCGGGCCTTTACCATCGCTTAAAAAAACATTTGTTACAACAACAAAGACTGTTATTGTTTACTTGTCCTAATTTTTGCATAACACTGTCTGACACCATTCAAAATTTGCACAACTGTCCCAACGAGTGATGCAACGTCAAAAATAAACAAAAGCCTTAAGAACAATAAAACAATACGTACCCCGGAATTCTAAAACGAAGAATATGTGAATTATGACACCCGAAGTTTGTATTGTCTATGGATTGTTTCGAGAAATGTCTATGGTTGTTACTGGGAACAGTTCAATGCCCCGTGACAAGTGGTTGTAGGACAAATATTTGCTGGAGGTGCGTTGCCCTATTGAGTTATTTTGTTTTAAAGGTATACATTTTTGTGGGTGATTGTTTTATGACATTAAAGTAGCTTGCCAAACCAAACGTGAGGGGTTTTCACAATCCATTTTTTGCCTAATAATAGTGATAAACGCAAACAATCATGCAGTCCACCTGATGGTTAGCGCGTGAGTAGCACGTGGGTCAGCAGTATTTCTTTTCTCTATAGTATGAAAGTAGCAAATGAGCCAGCAGCCCATCTGACGGTAAGTGGCTACTGCCGCCCATGGACATCTGTAATCAACCCTAGGTAAGATCAAAGTCTCATCTAAGGTTATAAGAACGTAATAGGGCATAACACTGCTGTTATAAGGCCGAAATATGTGTGGCGGTCGTGCTACCAGAGTCGAACCACAAAGAGCTCTTCCACCTTCAGTTGCAATTGCTTGTCGTCCAACACGAGTAGAGACTTTCATGTTCGATCCCAGTGTGGGTCTGGGTCTTTTTATATACCTACACCTGTATCCTACACCTGTGTTTCTCCACTTACCTCATGGTTATCCTAAAACTTTACGCTATGGGTTTGATATACAGTATTATCGTGTTGTTTAATTTAAAATATCAGCTCAGTGCGAGTCGGACTCGCGTACTAAGGGTTCCGTACCATTATCTATAGAAACGGCACAAAAAATTGATTGTTGTATTGTAGCCCCCACTTTATAGTTATATTCCTTACAGGTATCCCCCTTTATACCTTCTAGAATTCCAGCTTTATTTTATTCTGTTTTTAGTATGTTGTTATAGCGGCAACAGATATACATTATCAAATTGGTGGTGAGAGGCCTGGTGATAGACAGACAGACAGACGCCAGACGGAAAGCGTAGTCTTAGTAATAGGGCACCGTTTTTACCCTTTGTATATTTTTGTCCTTTTTATATTAAATATACTTTTTTTTATAAGTATTACTCTGTGTAATAAATGTTGCAGCTAATATTGAGTATGTAAATCTAAATGTCAGGGTTCATAGTAGCCGGCTCCAAGATGTTACCGTCAAAACGTCAAGTGGAATACAACGCCAATCTGGCGTTAACGCTACAAAGTTGATATCTCGCGTCGTTTCGAGACCAACCAGTCGCAGTAACTGTATTTTGAGAATTGTGCTACTGTTTGACAACACTGTAACAGTGGCTGACAGTGCCAAGAGATCACCTTTGAGTACTTATAGGATTTTTAGGTATGTAGGTTTTTGCATGAATCCCATTGCAATATAAAGTTGAAATAAGAAGAAAAGACTTTGTACACCTATTTAAGTATAATACACATAAAAAGGAATGCAAAATTTGGCATAATTGAAGTTAATATAGCGAAGGAGTGCAGAAAACAAATAGTACATACGTATTCTTTTTCTGTATAACATGTGTTACATATATTAGTTATTGCTTTTTTAAATATGGATAATGGGTATATTAAATTATGTTAACTTCGTCGTAAATAAAAACTGTTTATGAATTATGTATCATAAAACAATTTAATATTGTAATTTTGTAAAATTCCGAACAATTTATGTCCTACGTTGGTAAAATTAGTTTTGATTTTTATTTAACTATAGTGGAATCAGTATTCTATAATAACTACATCAAATGTTAATTGATGTCAAATCTTGAGCTATGTAACTAATGATTCAATTATTGACCTAACATGCGATTAACTCTTGATCTGCGCGCTGAGAAGAAATATAACACTACGTCATGCCAAGTGTGATCGGCTGAAGCTTAATACCAAATGTTAATGCTGTATTGCAATAAAAAATTGCGATAGCAAAAATAAATACACTGCAAAATTGAGATAAATCATAACTATGTGTTTAATGCGTCGTATTTTATTATAACTTATTGATGATTGATTTAATTAAGGTTCTAATTAAAATGTTTCGCTTTGTAACGATAACTCAAATTTAAATATCTTCTTACTATACATAAGTATACCTCTTTTAGACTAATCGAACGGTTAAAATATGTGTATATATATATGTACAACAGGAACCAAAATAAATAAATAGCCCGATCTAAGACACCATAGACAGCAACGTCGAACAAAAACTATATCAACAAGGCGCATCTGCTCCGAAGGGTGTCAACCGTTATCTCCTGCATCCGTCCGTGCATAAATCTATCGCATATGAAAAGAATTAAAACGTACCCCATTGTGGAGGGCGAATAAATCTTAGAGATATCTTGGAGGCGACGCCGCGGGCCGCTGCGCCGAACGCCGATATTTTATAAGTTTTTGACAGCCGATATGGAGGCTCCGGCACCTGGGTTTGATGAGCTTCCATCGCGATTAGAACTAATAGCTGGAAGTGTTGTTCTGACTACCAGTGCTTGCTGACATGATCATTTCCGTCGATGTTGTAGACAAGGAAATGAATTTAGCAAATGGGTCATACTGGTGTCTTACTGTTAAGTTATTTATCTGTCGCTGTCACCAACATGCGTAACTATGTGTAACGTCTATTATTTACGTCAAAACCGCCTTTCTAGATCAGACCTGTATGCAACGCTTTTGAAGCCTATAATACAGGTAGGACGTGTATAACATATAACAATATATTATGTAGAATTTCCAACCATGTTTGATTACCTACTCACGTTGTTTCACTTAGCATTTAGCAAAGGAATTTGTATTACTAACACGCATAATTTAAAAATGACAATATGTTAGTTATATTCAAACCTGGATCTTCAAGAAATTCATACCATTTGGTTGTCAACGCTATTAAGGCGTTCTCCGACCGTAATTCGTCTTAAGGCTGCACCGAGTCTAAAATAATACGACGAGTCGGTTACAAATTACTCGAATAAGGGCCACTTACCAAAAAAAGGGCAATAAAAGTACACATAACCAATCAATGCCAGCTTAAATCACACGACATTACGAGTTTAATCAATATCGGTTGTACAAAAAAATACGATGTCGGTGCGACTGGTTAATAAATTGTGTGAAGGTTGCATGGAGTTGGAAAAAAGTTTATAAATCGAGTAACCAATAACACTATAGTGCGGGGTTTATGGTGACGCCCTTGATCTCGGCTATCGGCGACGATTTTTTATGGACTCTATAAAGATGGCGACTCACGGGACCCGGCTCGGGGTCGGACGCAGGTTGCCGTTTGATCATCGTAAACACGCTATCGTACAGATGTTTGCTTCGTATCAACAATACGTTTTAATTTGACAGGTTAATATTTGGCTGTTAAATTATATGGTTTTAGTAACATAAATGTATTTACGTTGTAATTACGTCGCAATTGTCAATGAAGGAGATACAAATTGAAGGAAACAAAATAATCAATATTGATACTGATTACAAAATATAGACATGTCGTGCAATATTACATATGACACGTGTTTTATATATTTAGTTGTATGACATTGACTGGTGAATTACAACTTGATAACTCAATGAGACGACCTAATAACTTTGAATTCTTATGTTTTCACCGTAAATACTTATTATTTGGAAGTATATCGGTTTCGATGATAATTTTAAATAACTCAAATATAACTTAACTAGTACCAACATGCTACTAGTAATGAAACCAGTCATCTATCAACAAATTTATTTGCTTTAGCTCATAAACGCTCGTGAACGCGCACAATAATTCCCCGTGTGTACTAATCATTAAGGTAACTGATTTACGTAGCGTCGGACTCCTGTGAGGCGAAGCCACCGACCAATAATCGTTAAGACACCGCGTTATTTCATTACAGGATTAAGGATAATATGGCAGGATGATAGTCATTCAACTGCTTTACATTTTTATGACATTAGTGTGGACTAAAGTGCACCTAATTATGAACAGATCCTGCCGTTTTAAAACATCTTAAATCTACGTTAGACTCATTAAGACTTGATTAAATTAAAAGCATTGGTTATTCGGCCAATAGCTTGAATGCCGTATTGTTTCGTTATGATCGATTGCAGATCATTTTAACCAAATCACTGGCGTATAATTAGTTGCTATAATTATCAGAACGTATGACAGTGCTCCTAACTCAATTAATTGTTATGAGACTATCATTTGTTTCAATGTCCAATACGTTAATCAAAGATACGGCACGGTCCGGGTTTTAAGCCCGTGTTTTTTGTCATTAGTTAATTAAGTATCTGTGTTGTTTATCGGTTACGTTTTGGAGAATATAATAACAGTGATAATGGTGAAGTGGCAGTTACTGGCAGTGAATAGAAATGGTAATGCTTAGGGAAAGTCTACTAAGTTGTAGCAATGATATTGATTCAAATAGGAAAATAAAAAGAAGAAGGTTTAGATTCGTTTCTACTCGACTGCGTCGGAAGGAGGCTAGTGTTTCCAGCGTATGCATGTCACATACATGTATGTATGTCCATTTCTTTAGCACGTTAAAGCCCTAACGGCTTGATGAATTGTGACAAATGCCATATTATTTGATTCGTCTCAATTATATCATATTATTTGGTTTACAGAGTTATGTAGACTATTTATTTTTAAAAAATCAGTCAAGTGCGAGTCGTATTCACGTACGAAGCGTTCTGTACCGTTATCTATATAAAACGACAAGAGAATCACGTTTGTTGTATGGGAGCTTCCCTTAACTATTTATTTTGTAATGTTTTTAACTGTCTCGCTATAACGGTTCATGACATACATAGGTCTGGTGTCAGACAGACAGGCGGACAGCGGAGAGTTAGTAATAGGATCCCGTTTTACGTTGTGTTATATGTAATACTAGCTGAGCTCGCGGTTTCACCCGCGTTAAAAAGAAATGTAACGTGACATACATTAACATTATACATGCAGCGGAAGCTCTCATTAGAAAAAAAAACCGATTTTGAAATTCTACATTGCTGCTCCGATCCTGTTGGTCTTAGCGTGATGATATATACCTAGCCTTCCTCGATAAATGGGCTATCTAACACCGAAAGAATTTTTCAAATCGGACCAATAGTTCCTGAGATTAGCGCGTTCAAACAAACAAACTCTTCAGCTTTATAATATTAGTATAAATGTTATAAAGCGCTTAAAAGCCATTCATTTAAAAATGGTTTTGTAATTATCATTACAAGTCCATGAGAGCGAAATAATTAAAAATGAATGTGAAGTATGTACAGTCAGCCGCGGATCGCATTAAGATTATCACCAAACTAATAAATATCTCAAATTGCCTTACAATTATTAACAGAACTGTAATACTTACGAAAGTTTATCATAAAATGGTCACATGTTACTTTTATGAAGCCGCTTACTGACATAAGTTAGGCGGCGTGCACACGGATGACAAACAAATAAGTAAAGTAAGGAAAGTAACTAAAATAAGGGAAATGTGGGACACATTAGCATACGTGACTTTTGATCATAGTTTTCAGGTTCTATCTGTTTGAGGTTAGGCCATTCAATGATAGACTTAAGATAGTCTTAAGATCTAACTGCTTGATTTTTTCACCCCATCTTATTAATCAAAATATATATCAATTTTTACAGTAACGTAAAGTGCGAAAAGAGGTCTCCTTGAAAGCTAGCGATACACTGGCGAGTTTTCTGGTGTTGCATACAACTATAGGCGACGGTGACTATTTTCCTTCAGGTAGACATTCTGCATAATAGTTAGGTTTAGGTATAAAAAGAGAAGTCTACAAATAAGTGAATTAAAATGTTAGTTAACTCTACTTATATTTATTATAACCACTTTACAGCTCACAGTAGTAATTACTTTCAAACGACTTCTGGCAACCGATGAGTAAAACACCAAGAATCCAAAGCGACATATTTAAGAATATTTCCGATGAATTAAATAAAAACGAATCGTCATTAATATGAGACAAGACAGCGAGATGTACAAGCTTATTTATGTAACTTGATGTAATGGTTAAAACCTTATGATAGTGTATTAAAGGTTGTATTTAAGAAAAAATGTCTCAGTTGACGGTATCATGTAAGTTGGTCGAAATCTCAGAACTCGAACGATATGTCACACAATTTATGTGATCCGAGCGGACCGGGGTGACGTGTTCGGATCATTCAGGGCTGGCCCTAGCCTGCCTTTAGGACGGATTGAGATTTAATATTAATTAAGCTTCAATATGAAAGGTGGGTTACGTTAGGTTAGAATTAGGATTTTTGGACCTATTAACATAGCAGATGTTTTAAGCGTTTATATGGTATGGTTTAAAGGTTTTGTAAGGTATAGGGAGAGAATTGAGGCCAACTTAGTCATCCAGTGCGGAGTGGTGGACGGATGAACATTCAAATATACTTGATCTTTATTCCAAAAAAATATTAGTCCTGTAACACAGGGAACTTAAATTAATACTATCTACTCTTAAATAACTCTAGTACCTAACTGTAGTACTACTGATTCTGTACCTATGTCGCTAATGTGTTGAATAGATTATAATAATAAATATTACAGCGGCAACCCTAGGTTTGCAACCTGTGAGGCTTGCATAAACGTTGTTAATAAGGAGATAATATGAAAATGACGGCCGGTAATAATACATGCTCTGAAAACTATTTATTTTTTATTATATATCCTTTAAAATACGTACCTACTCTACAAAGGGATGAACGTAATATTTTTTTACCATTCAGCCTTGAGTATTTAACCCAACCAAATAAAATCTTTATTATTATTTTATAGTATGGAAGTATCAAACGAGCATGCAGCCTACCAGATGGTAAGTGGACACTGCCGCCCAAGGACACCCGTAATCAACCCTAGGTAAGATCAAAGTCTCACGTAAGGTTAGCCACAGATGCGTTGCTACCCCTGAGGACTAAGATGGAATGCCTCGGAAAAGTATATCTCCCTTACCACACCCTTCAGACCAGAACACAACAGCGCATAACACTAGTAAAATAATATAATTTTAGTACCTTATTAAGTTTTTATTTTTACTAACGTATGGGATTAGCGTGCTCAATTGTGTCAACACTTCCTCTTTTCCCGTTGATGACATAGTAGGTGACTAACAAACAATTTCAGGACATAGGCAACTTCCTAAGGGTCGTCTTCCAGTGTAATATTGATACCTACTGCGGTCACTAACACACATGCCAGGCGCGTCGACTATTGGCAAAAACCTCCAACAGGGAAGGCTTATGCTAGGTTTGATAAATTAGATACATATATATAGATAGATACTTGGAAGGTTTTACAAGAGAGGTCCCCCCCGCAACATATACACGACAATCTTCATCGTTTGAAGTGCAACGCAACTGTAATCGACTTTAGGGAGAACACCTCGTATACATTGGAGTTGGTTCCGATGTCCATCCGATGTAGTGACACCTCATGTCTCATCAGGCGGATTGCATTTATATGCATATACATAATTAAAATAAACACAGCTGTGTCTATTTCAATTATATAAAGATTAACAATTAAAATATTCTCGAAATTTTTAAATCAACCTGGCACCGCAAACAGGTGTCATTTACAAATCATTCCTTTACCTACTCGGGTCGTAATAAATTCAGTATCAAACACAATGTAGAAATGCGATACTGCGACCGATTTTTTGATAACGCCGATTTATGACGGACAACGTTCCTACATTACATATGTGATTAATATGTCTACAATCCGAATCCTTGGACACAATGGACACACAATGGACAAGATTCAAACTCGAGACGGACGGAAATGTCATACGTTTTGGAAAACTCATAAATTAAATCCGATAACGATAAAACGGTTTCTAAATTCATTTGTCGATCAAGTTACCTTTGTTCAATTAGGATAAAACTGTTTGCATGTAAATTACTGATGTGCTATGATTTTGTGATTTCTTTCTGACCTTGAAAACGGTTTGACTAATTTTAATGTCACTTCTAAGTATACAAAGATCCTTGATTGGCAGAGTGTACCTACACATAGTTGTTTTTTTAATTTATGTTTGGCTGGCCAGAAATCGAACTTGGAACCTGTGCATCGATTGGTGTGGTAACATATAATAATAAAATATTTATATTTCTTAGTATTGTATTGTTTTGTATTAACTATATATTGTGAAATGAAAAAGGACATTTTAGCGTTGCCTTGTGATGAATCTGAAGAAGTATTGATGATGGTTTAAATAATGAACTTTGTTCACAGATGAGAGCGTGTGAGGCGAGCGGCGCGCGGGGCTAGAGATGCGCTCTAAGCAACAGCCGCGACCTTCCTACCGCTGGCTCAACACCAACGAAAACGGTTCGTACTCTTTCATTACTTACATGCAGATATGCATGCCTTTTACATGGGGAGTTCCGCCATGCCCCTTTTGTACCTGTGTCATAGGGTTATGCCGGAATGCTACCACCTTAAAACCCATGGTTTTTCATTTCAAGCAGAGTGACGAAGCCCCAGACACGTTTCGTATTCAACCGTGGGCTTACCAGCCTTGGACTCCCATGAAGAGTCCAGTGTACGGATTTTTCGAAAATGTGTTCATACTATTTTTTGGTGATTGATTATTTAAATAGACATGGCGACAGATTTTGAGGTTCACTTTTATAATGTAGGTATTACAACGTACAGGTAACTTCTACTATTTACTATCTACGTAACGTACAGTACGCATCGTACGTATCTACGTAAGATGAGCGCTACTTGAAATTTTGCGATACCTAACTAACATGCACGTTTTTTATTTCTATTTTATCTTTTTTAAATTTTGTTTCATTTATGCAATCTAATATGTGGCATCTCCTATGCGTCTATGTAACCCCCTTATATCTAAAAATCTTCAGTAGCGAGATACAGGAATACAAAACGTAACGGTTAAAAAAACACTTGGACGTCTATCAGTGTTAAGACTGGATATAGATGAAATGAATAAGAAAGTAATAACAGAAAGACATCGCTTAAACGGTACAAATCGGACATCCAACGAAACAATTTACACGTATAAAGTCGTAGTCACATTTGACACTATTCAGTTTTGTTACAATCATTCGATAACTCTTTACACGGTTTTCAACAATATTTATGTAAAGTTTTTTACGTTGCCACCAAGCAAAGTTATACGGAAGGTGACTTTCGCTCTATGCGTTCTATTCAAAGGATCTAACGCTGATATTCGTTTGATAAATAGTTTCGAGGCCGCACGCGTTAGATTGCATACCAATTGAAAGCGGCACCGTGACGTGACAACTTTGAATATTCAACTAAAACGCGCAATAAATATAAAGTTACGGCCATAGAAAAAAGCGCGCACAAAACACAAATGTAATACGGCGTTATAACTCATACGTCGTTTTTGTACGGGACTAAGCCACCGTGAAGCGATAAATAATATTTATTTTTGCTATTATACGCGTTTTTGTCAGTTGTAATGGGTGTAAGCGCAGGCGGGGCCGGGCGCGGGCGCTAAGCGAGCGGGCACTTCGCTTGCATGCGGGGAAGATGGATGTCTTAAGCACGTACGACTTTCTAGAAATATGAAAGTAACAGTTTCGATCAAGCTGCTTTGTTACAAACGTTCCCAGAATCGATTCCTCATTATTTAACGTACTTAAATCTCTATTCCTACCGTGTGGTGTCACTCCGTCTCTTCTTGTGGAAGTCGAAGTAGGCGAACACCCATGCCTAGTGCTGAGGTTATTGGAATAAAAATCTCTCTAGACATTAGGCCTATACCCAGCAGTGGATCTGAAAAGGCTGATGAATACATTTACGCCGTATTACCGTATTACCTTCACATTGTCAGTTGTCTTGTAACGCAAAACTTAAAAATTGAGAAACCGTACGACTAAAACCCCTTTTTAAAACCTTTATAAAGTACCTTCCCTTTTACCATATTGTTGTATTTGAATAAAACATTAAAGCTATATGTATATATATATATGTATTTTAATTGAATTACCCGTTGTCATAGAACTCACTTATCGTCGCTGGTTTCGTGGCCGCACGTCGGTAGATGATTTTCAAACTCATTGTTAGTGCAGCCTTCTTACACTTTAATCGCCGCCAATCATCTTCATCGCGTTATTACAAACCAATGCAATTTAAGTGATTACTTTACCATTATTAACATTTAGTAAAAAGGTGATGTACAAAATCATTTCTTTTTTGACCGATTACGCTGTGTCTGGTAGTTTTGAGAGATTTGAATTTAAAATTTCATTACTACTTATTTGCATTGAAATTATACCATTTTCTTCATGTTTATCTGAAAGTGTAAAATAAACGAATGTGACAAACCGATTCTTGTATAATACGTACTTGTATTCTACTTCGAGATATATTATAGAAAACGTAGGATATATTTATCTGCAGTAAAAAGTTTGAATGGTATATTCCTAATATATTTAATATCTCTTATATTTTATCATATATACCAAATAGATTACAAAACATTTATATAAATAACAAATTATGTAAATTACAAAGACCTAACCCTTTTGTAATTACCACCACGAGCGATAGTTGTAATGCAGATTTATGTTGGCTTCATTTCTTTTTTGATAAATAGATATTATTAAATAGATTAAAGTGAGCGTTTGCTTGATATAAATTATATTTAATTGACAATAGAGGTAGTTGAATGTACTGGATACTGACATATAGCTGATAAACGGTAGGAAATTAAATAAAGTTCGTTTTCGATCTACTTAAGGAATCACTTACTGACAGATACAACATAGATTAAACAGTAGATAGATATTAAATTTTGTACAGAAACTTTTTACACAATGTAAGTGCTAACAATAGATTTTCGAATTCGTTCATAGAGAGCTTATATACGAGTATATGAAAGCTTGTGTTTAACTTAATCGGGCGGCCATTGCTGCCCATCGATAACTAATCAATAGGACAAAAGACATATCCTGAATCCGATCACAAACGCACTGCTATCCTTGAGGACTCGGAAGTCGGATCTCTACATAAAAATCTAACCACAAGGCAATCCAAAACTTAATCAAAACATACACCTTTCATATTTCGTCCACCCCCGCGACTTACAAAAATTCTACAGCCTTAACCCTGACGATGCTTTCAGCAATTCATTAGTAAGTCAACCTACTCGATAAATTATTAAGTAATAGTTAAATTTCTCAGTTAAATTTAAATGAGTGTCCACGGGCAGCTGCGTAATTCGGCGGATCGGGAACAATGACTTAAGGGATCCAATAAAAACTGTATGCAGTTTTGTGAAATTTATGGCCTCTGCGGGTTTCAATTATACGTCATGCTTTCTCTTCCCTTTGTTGCCTGTTACCAGGTCTAGGGGTAGACAGTTTGACTTACTTACTCGTTATGTAAATGTTTCTAGCGTTAAATAGTTCTTGATTTACGGTGGAAGTGGATTACGGTGGAAACCGGTTGACTTAAATATTAGACGAATGTCTCAGTCTTCAGAAACAACGCATCTGTGATCAGCTTCAGGTAGAACCTCTGTTTCTGTTGTCACTAGCTAATGGGTGGACTGTATGCTCAATCGTAAAGTATGGGAGAGACTCAGATTATATAAGCGAGTATGTAGTTCATATTTTGTTTAAATTGTAAATGTTATCATTGTAAGCGATTTGTGTGTGTATCCCAATGGTCAGATTAATTTGAATTTCACTTCCCTTTTGTTCTTGTTATTCAGTATCTATCGTTATTTTATTGTTTCATTTCTTTAATAACTCGCAGAATAGTGCGTTCAAATAAATTTATTCAACTTATTTATCTTAGTAATGATAAGTATGTTATAAAATACGATATACATAATTAGCAAGATTTGGCGACTAACGCAGCAAATTTTCGTGGTATCAATAAAAAATACACAACCACTAATATGACACCATATGTTTTCAACACGTCTAAAAATGACATCATCGTAACCACATATTGCCAAAACACGTTATAAAAATCGATTTAATCCCAATTTTATAGTTATTACAACAATCGGCAAATGCTATTCTCAGGTAATAAATCAAACATTTAGATTCCCGCCGACGTTGTGGTGTCACCACAAATTCCCACTTAAATCACCGCGTTCCCAATGATTTGCCCGACAAAGGTTTATTACCAGTTTTTATGCACGTGAGAAAACAATTGTTAACCCACAAACCAGGCGTAAACCTTTGTTGTTTTACGACAACTCGGCTCCCGTCTTCGACTTATATTATTCTTCACTAGGGTGTCCATATTTGTAGTGAATAAACCAGGACAATCGCAAATGTCCTGTCTATTAACCGGGATATTGTTGTGTCAATAATCCCTTTAAGGTAATATTTGTATACTAGGATATTGTCTCATTGGTAGATACAATTTAAGATATGGTACAAGAGTAAATTAGTTTTTCGATTTCTGTGTGACCAAGAATCGGACCTTTTCTGTGTTAGACCGCTTCGTCTCGTTAAGAGGATTTTCATTTTTTTTCATATTGTCATTTTCTTACTAAACATTTTATTAAAGTTAATACTGGTAGAAGAGTTCTAGGGAAAAGAGTAATTACAAGGCGGTGAAATATTTGTCAACGATCTTAAGTATGGACTAAAATATTCGGTTTTCAAGTATATTTTAATATATGTTAATACGGATACACCGTCGCATGGTCACCCTACTCTTAACCCTTGAGTGGCGAGTGATTATAAAGTTAAGTGGTGTCTTTGTGGCGAGTGTGATGAGTTTACAACCAGCTGTCGATACAATGGAGATATGAGGCACATTTAGTGATGTGAGGCATTTTATAATGACGCAAAGTTACTCAAGACACAATGAGTATAGTCATTTTTTTCTCGTTTAATGTTGATTTGTGAGTTATTTGGTAGCGTGTTATATTCAAATTACTAACATATTAGTTAACTTTGGCTCATTTTCGTTTAGGATCTCGGACAAACAGAAGAAATCAAAAATTAAAAAGACGACCCATCTTGCATAATTTTAGTTCATTTGATGCTTTGTAATTTTTTAGTTCTATTTAAAAGGCTCAGAAAGTATAACCTTGAAAATTACGTATATTATTTTGGTAGATATAATTAATGAATTTAATTAAGAGTTATAGCTGTTAAATTGTAGGTATAGAAAAGTAGCAATACTTGTTAGTAGTGATGAGCTTTTTCCCTTCAAGTCATCTGTCCACCTGGTCGGGGGCGACCTACTCCTTTTGCCTAAACGTGGTCGGGTACTTAGTGTCTCATCTCCGCAATCATGGAAGCACTAAATCAAAGCTCATTTGAAATTCAGTCTCCATAAGTGGCTTTTGGAGCTCGTAAATACATCTCGATGCGTGTTCGAAGCTAGCAGGAACGTATCAATCACACTGCGGGCATCGCAATAAAATCCAATAGTGTGCAGTCATAAAGTGCTTCATAAAAGCAGAAACAAAAAACAGAGTAAGCGTAAGTCGGGCTCGCCTACAGTGTTCCGTACGGTATTTTATTTTGTCACTTTTTTAATATATGTTATTTATTTATATTATGATTATGATTCAAAATTGATTTAATACTTAAATTGATAATGTATTTTTTTATTAACTATGCTACTAGCTTATTCCCGCGGCTCTGCCCGCTTCAATTTACTACGTAAATGAGTATTCTTTGTGTATAATCTAGGTCGTAAACTATCTCTTTGCTAAATATTAGTAATATTCACTAATTTTTGCATCAAAGAGTAACAAACAAACATACGTCCTCATAAACTTTCGCATTTTTAATATCGTTTATTATCAATTTAGTTAACACCAAAACCCAATTTCTGAATTCATAATTTCGATTAGTCTCGATGGGCATCGACCACGGGAATCTTTTTTTCGATAAACCATGTCAATTATATCTAGGGTCACCAGTAACCCTACGGATCTCCAAAACCGCGTCGTATCCACGTAAAACTATGTTTACAAACACAACGTTAATCTTTACGATCGGCTCCGAATAGGCCCGAAACCGACCGACTGCTGATTTATACACTTCGGAATAGCTCCCGTCTTTTAAACGGTCGCCGATCGCTAAATTTACGGCTTCATAGAGTTTTATAACTGATTTTATCCGTCGTAAACTTTTACAAGGCGATCTGACCGCCTTTCATTAAGGCCCGCGACACACTGGCGTTTATAACGAATTGGAAGTAGATTATTGAGTACCTTATGAAGTCCTAATGAGATTTTGTATTTATATCATTATATTTATTTATGATCGTGTGATGTAGGTTGTATTTCATATACCACCCCTACTCACAAAGACGATAGAGTCGTTTGATATGTTTGACATGGTGAAGGTGTTACAAACACCAAATTCGTTTCTAATACTATGTTGTAAAGTAATTTGTAATTCATGTTTCGAAAATTTACATTTTTTTTTTCATATCTGGCAACTAAAAAATTGGCAGTTTTTAAAGTCATATGTATACACTGAAAATTATATAGGTACATAGTAAAAGTATTTGCGTAAGTTACCAAATAGAGTAGTTTTATGGAAGCTACTAACACTAATTTATTATAACGTTAATTATTTTGTAGGGCCATAAATATGTGGATTAGCCCTGCCGCGTATAAAACATTAATAAAATAGATTTAGGACGCGGTAAAGTCGTAAAGTGCGTTTAGCTGTCAATAAAAACACGTAAACAGTTGTCAAGTTGGACTAAGTCGTAAATGACAATAGCCTTCTGTGTGGCCCCACACAGTGTGCAGGAGCAAGCTATTTTCCCCAATAAAGTTAAGGCACCGACAGACACAAACTGTGACACTCTTTTTATAGACATAGTGTTTAGTTTCGTTTTGCATTTTGTGATCCCAGTGTTTTTCTTTAATATTTTTTTTATGACTACGGTATACTTACGATTATCTGTGACGCCTTGTTACCTTTGTTAAGTCTTTTAACGGGTTTTGTAAGTGACATAACATTTTTCATTTTTAATGCCATAGACTTTATTTATAGATCAGGAGCCTACAACATAAGAAATTAAAGTACGAATTAGAAACCATGTGTAAAAGACTTTTTTTTTATTACATAATCATCAAAAGTTTCCAAAAAATCTGGTTCCGTATTTTTAACCAGTCAATACAGATAATCATAGACATTTCGATTCCAACAAGCTTCCACCCGCCCACCGTGACCTATTCTCTATAATTTTGGCAACTTCCCAAAAATATGTACCTGCCTGATGTTTGAGCTACAGGGTGGTCCAAATGGGAGAAAAAGAAACAAAAACATTAAATTGGAATATGTTATAGTTTTTAATATTACTTCATGAATAATTAATAAATGAATATTTTTTTTAGTTGACATTAGCAATCAAAATAACAATTACTAGTTATACATTTAAATGTAAAGTAAGGTAAATATGGATATATTATAGCCGTTATTCATAATAATTTAAAATGGAAAAAAAAATATCAAACATATCGCAAACATGACTGTCGGGATGGAGGAAGGTAAAAGAGTCCTGAATTCCAACATACTTTAGAATAGAAGAGAAGAGAGAATTATTAAAACAACAGGAAAGGAGGTCTATTTTGTTTTAATTAGCTATCACCCCTTTTATGTACATTGGTTAGCACAGGTCTTGCCTAACTGCTAGGATAGACTCGCAATACCCATGCTCCAAAGAAAAAGACCCAAGAGTTTCCTGTGTCACCAACACTAACTGCGGTCATTAACATACGTTACGAAAGTTACATTAGCAAAGGCCTATTTCCAACCATAAACTTCAAATAGCTAATACTTAGAGATTAATATATTTATTAAGGTACATATTATCAATTTATCAAAGGTTTAACGTTTTCGGACCTTTTTTTATAGTATGGAAATAGCAAACGAGCATGCAACCCACCAGATAGTAAGTGGCTACTGCAGCCCATGGACACCTGTAATCAACCCTAGGTAAGACCAAAGTCTCTAAGGTTAGCCACAGATGCGTTGCTACCCCTGAGGACTAAGATGGAATGCCTCGGTAAAGTATGTCTCCCTTACCACACCCTTCAGACAGACACAACAGCGCATAACACTGCTGTTATTAGG
>MOOZ01000612.1:520656-537823 GCA_002930495.1 Cecropterus lyciades | reverse complement strand
CACATTTAGTTTTCCGTAAAATCTTAAAAACACTTTTTTTGGCTCAAGTTCTACTTTTAGTCATATTTGCAAAACTTTATATAGACCTCACCTCTGAATTTCCGAAACTCCCAGGCTCCCCAGACCATAATCCTGCAGCATCCGCCATCTTGGTACATCGCACAACACCGGCAAGGTGTTGTCCGCACAATTTATGACGCCATTACGAGTCTAGCACGGACACGAGGCACGTGTTACATTGCTAGCTTGTAACGAAAAGCGAGGAACGGCTGAAAATATTAAAATAACGTCTTTATCTAATTCAAGTTTGATATCTTCGTGATAAAGATGCATAAAGTGCTGTGGATAACTTGACCGAAATCGAATATTTAGTCAGTCATGAATTAGTCTTTACATGACTTTGGGTCTCAATCGGGGTGCATGCAAACTTACGCCAAATCGTAAGGTTACTTAAGTCTTACGCATTGAAGAAATTTAGAGAGAAATAAGAAGAAACTGATGGACAACGAACAAAGGAGATGTAGAAGAGCGGATGCATCAGAACAACATGGTGCACCTTGCACAATGGGACTTCCTGGGACTTGGAAAGTGAGACTGCCAGGGTTTTAGAACCAGTTACAGTGAAGCAGTCATGAATGACAAGTACTAAGAATTGATGACGATTTTAAACAAAAGTATCTAATGATGTTTTGAAGATAGCGGATGTTATTTTCGTGACTATATACGAGACGAACAATAATAATCGTGATAAACATCAAATAGTCATTGCACCAGTCGTCATCAAAATTCCTGATCAAGCGGATATTCAACCTCCAATCACCGCTTAGGCATTGACCAACCGGACTAGCAGCGATATAGAAACACCAATAAACATTGAAACTTAGGACCAAATTACTAATTTCCAGTCGAAGCCAGCCATTAAATATCTAATAAGAGTGCACTTAATAAGTGAAGTGTAATGGAATCCCTCGTTGGGTGATTGCGGCGATTCACGCGCAATTTATAGTCGTAAACGCAGGCAGCGTCGGATGCGCGTACGCATCGATAGCGCTATTATCTTCCGCGCTTGTTCCAAGCTGGTGTTTGGGAGTTACTTTTCCTGGATGTGCCGTTTTTATTTTGTTAATGCAAGTTTTAACCGGACTATAATTTAGAAAATTCATATATTTGAGTATGTCAAATTAGGTATTGTTCCCACTGTTTGTTCGCAGTAGGCAATCTTTTTTTATCAGTTTCACAATTAGTTCATTTTACTTAGCAGATTTTCGTTGGATTTAATGGTAAAAATTGAGAGACCTCGATAGCTGAATTCCTACAACTATGAAAAAAATTGAGATTCATTTTTGGATTCCATGTACTTATTACCAACTAAAATATTATCAGTATTTCTCTAATTATTATTTTACGGGGTAATTCTAAAGGCTGGAGTAGTAGTTTCCGTATCTAACTTATTAATTCTACTTATCACGAGCTTCACTAAATACTATTATTGCAAGATCCAGGCTTATAATCTTCGTTGTCTAAACGCCATTTCAAGAGGCGTTGGAGTAGCCGTATCTCAACTGTTCATTCCATTTATCAAAAGCATTTTGCTGACCTCTTGTTAAGGCTTCACTAGGTTCTATAGCTGCGTCGAGTTGCGCAGACACTGGCGTCTTATCGTTAATTACCGTTCGCTGGTTCGATTACCGTGATTTACCGGCACCTGTGGATACCTGTGTTCCAGGATATTATTTCGCAGCATTCAATTAGCTGCTATCAGTGTTAGGTTTATGGTCCCTAGGTTGAACTTTAGGATGATAGGAAATTCATTATGGGTTGATTATTACTTTGTTTCGATAATGTTGAAGTACAGATTGTTGGTATTTTATGCGCCAGCAGTAGAGAGCCTACTGTCTGCCTGATGTTGAGCTACTGTTACTAACATGTGTATGCTAAAAAACTAACAGTTTATGTTGGATGTCCTGATATATCCAAGTGTATTTACACTCGATAAGGATAATGTTTTGCACTTTGAATTTTGAATAATCAAAAATCTCGGTGTGTAGGTGCCACTGCATGGACAAGTCTCATCCGTCAATTCACTGGCACCTATAGTGGATCGTTAGTCATTAGGAACTGATTTATCTCATTTCTTTTTTAATTTTATACGTTTTTTAAATACCATAGGATTTAAAAAGGTATTTTAATAAAGGGCTCAGATTCAAATCAAAAACCTAAATCAATTTTCTTTCAGGTATTAAATCATATTTTCATCATTATTTTAATAAAGTTCCGTAGGATTTTGGTAGGTAATATAATATTGACACGCATCTTTAGAAATGTATGTAAAAAGGCAGGTTTAGTTTTTCTAGTTTGTAGTAGATTCGTATTTGTCTTGTGGTAGTGGTGGTTGTGGTAGCATATTGTCGTTCTACCGTCACAATTTGTCTGAATTCGTAGTCTGTACAAGAATCGAGTCTGTAGGAGCCTCCAAGTAAATTCCGCAGTCCGAGATTGATTGGATGTGCACAGTGGTCCCGAGGGAATTATTGGAGTGCATTCTGCGTCGGTAATTAACTTGTGTTTCAGGAAAGACGATGCAGAACCCCTAGTACGTTAAATATTTTGAATAGCGTAGTCCAGACAGGCCAGACACAACGAAAATTTAGACTTTACTTCCGATAAACTATTGATTAAATAGTTACATATGTTTCTCAGCATTGTTTTTGTGTCATGATAGGTTGGAAAATTTGTTAGTAAACATGCTGGCAGATAAATTGTGCCATAATAGATTTCAGTAGTTCTTGAGATTAATTAATGTGTTCGTTTAATTAAAAGAATAAAAATGATCACCATTACCCAAAATACACACTTCAGTATTAATATTGAAGTGTGTAAAAGAATTGAAAAAGCAATCAAAACATGATCAGCGTTAATTTCCGCGTGACGGCGTCTACGAGACAATGGCCTTTATCTCGGCTCAATGGACGGACGGACGACCGATCAGCTTTAGATTACTTCTGTCTTCAGAACCACCATTGTTGGACTCGATCGGGTTTCAACTTGAAGTTCTATTGAAGGACTCTTTGTGGAAAAATTTGGTTTGTTCGATTTCGTATTTTGTCATGATATTATTCCGCAATTTTGAATTTTTCCCTTTTACTAGCAAATATTTGGTAGTCTTTTGTTTTAAAATGATTTGAACAGGTTGCAGAACTATTAGTAGGCCATTGAGATTACACCACTACACCTATTTTTAGAGTCAATTAATCCTTGTGTTTCAAAGAAAAGGATTACAATCTAGATGCCTTACAGTTAAGTTGATCAGTGGTGGCAGCATCTGACTTCAGAGAGAGTTCTTGTTCTATATGGAGTTGGCAGATATTATCCGGTAGTAAACACTTAGGTGGATAGGGTCATGAACTAAATACCAATTTTTTTTTTTAATTAAAATTTGTCGAATTTTTTGGATTGCATTTATCACTTTTGTATGGATCACTTTGATGGTACGATGTGTTCAAAGGTAAAAGGTACATAAAAATCGTTTAACGATCTTCATAAACATAAGTAATAATAAGCCAAAGCAAAACTAACTGACGTTTGCAATATCAAGAACCCAATGTAACATTTATTCAAGTGTACCCAGACTATTAGGATCTACTTATGTGGTATTAATACTTAGGGTTTCTTTGTCTATATAAAGCTAAGATTATTATTAGCTTAAACTTATAGACAAACAAACCCATAACCAATAAGTACACACACAGATCGTTCTGAAACTGTCTACTCCCATAGAAGTCTGTCTGCAATAACTCTGTCCGGAGTATAATTCCGGCCTTGCAATACATCTCTTTGTGAATAGGCCTTAATATCTTTGTTGTACACCCATAACTCGTGTGATGTGCGACTAAGGAATACACATGACTTTGTCTCTGTTTACGTACTGGATAGAACACCAATCATTCTTCTTACTTTTTGAAGTGAGAACTTCTTTAGGCGCGTTGAACACTTTTTGGATGAACAAAAATCATGGAACATCGTCACCGAACGCAATCCATAAGCCATATGTATACTGTATATACATATGGCTAATGGATACATGGATATACCTGCGTTTTTAAATTTCTACTTCTATAGACAGTATTTAAGACTACCTTTTTTTTCTTCCAAGAACTGAGATTATTGGTTTATATGACCGTGGGCCGGCAGCCGGCAACCACACTTTTCAACCGAAACATAATAACTGCTATACGCTAGAAATAGATGTGGCGGTGGTACTTCTCTCTTTTGGGATACATTTGGCACGTGTTTCTGTCCACAATAAAAGAAGGACTAGAGAACACTCCACCAAGCTGTTCAATGTGGAAGTCCAACTTTCTGTGCTAGAATGTTAGAAAGATTTCCGATAATACATAAAATTGATTCGAAATTATATGTAATTAAGCTTAGTTGGACAAACGCATTAAATGATATTTATTACATAACTACTTATAATATAATCTATGTATATTGTCTACAAAAGAATGATTTATTATAAAATATTTTGAATTTTAATATTTTAAGAGAACACTTTTACATTTATGTTAAGGTGGTTTAGGAAGCATGTGATTCCTAAACCATCAAATTGCTAGCAGTTTGGGTGTGCTTAGTGGCACACAAGGCATTCCAGCTTAGTTTTATTATATGACCGTTATATGTCTCAGGCCTAATATTTTAGCTTACGTGTCAGAACACTAAGTTGTAGTGATCGTGTCCTTGTGTGAACGTGGTTATCAAGAGAGGACATTTTTTAGATTTTTTTATTTCTTTTTTTTTGTTTTTGTTGTTGTCTGTATAGATAGTTGCTCTCTACGTTGGGTCACATTGCATCAGAAGACCGCGATATGATACAGTACTTAATTTGAAATGTTCCCGATTATATATTTCGTTTACGATCTGGCAAATCATGGACATAGGAGAGTAAAAGCGAAATACAGATATTCCTTCTAAACCACTTGTGAACAATGAAGAACACAAGCCTATTTAACTTCTCAAAGGGAGTCATCCTCATGTTTAATTATGAGTTTATTTTTGGTAATGTGGCATAGCTCTTATAGCTTCACAGACGTTGCTGCTTAGATAGAGTTCAACAGAGACTGAAGACTTTCACCTGGAAGCGGTGGCTGATTCTGTACCGCGGTGCTAAGTCAATTACCTTACCAGAATACCTTAATTTCATTTACCAGAAGCCGAAGAAACAAACAGGAAATTTGCTTTACTGTTCAAACCAGCTCTTTGCCACTATTAAAGATGTTTAACACTCTAAATTCAATTATTATCATATGTTCAGTTTATCAGTCCATATATTCGTAGGAATAATCTTCATTCGACCATTTTATTGACAGCTGTCTGTCCTGCCCACGTCAGAATAAGTTCTGGAAACCTTCAACTTCCTCATTCATTTATAGGCATTTATCATAAAAGTTAGTATACTTTGCAAATCAATAATTTTCCCGGTTAATGCTTGAAGTGGGTGTTACAGTTATAACAAGTGACTTTTTAGTACAGAATTATGACGTCATTGTTCTTTGTTCGAAGGTTGCACAGCCTTATTATTTTGTTTTCTTAATTTAGTTGAAGTAACTCAGTAATGTGAATTTCCGCATCGCATACATACTTAACAAAGTAGTAGATTGTTATTAACGTTCAAAAATAATTCTGTAAAGGATTTATTTTTAATGAAATATTTTTGATTTTATTTATTTTTATTTTTAGGGTTGTACTTTATTTGGCTCAACTCCGATGTCATCACCGTCATCGCCTGTTTCTGTCTCAAAACAACAGTGTTAATGGTTCAGTGTTTTGATTTGTAGGGCATGGCGAGGCAGAGAAATTGTCACGCTTTTGTAGCGTAACAATTTCTCTGCCTCACCATGCATAAGCTCAGAGATAGCAACAGATGGTCACGCCTGGTAATGAACACTTACCATCTGCTGGACGGCTTCCTCGTTTGCTATTATTTCATTAAAAAAGTAGTTAAAGAATCCTTAAAATCCTTATAAAACAGATTAGATGAAAGTAATATTGACTATTAGTCTTAATATAGTACCACTAGCTGCGCTCTACGGTTTCACGCGCTTTTACACAAGAAAAAAAACAGACAAACAAACATAGCGTGAACCTTCCTTGATAAGTGGGCTATACAGCACAAAAGTATATTTTTAATTCGAAGCAGTAGTTCCTTAGATTAGCGATAATATTAGTATAGAACACTACTTTGTATTTTATAGGTCTAACGCGTATCCTATGCCTCCCTAAGCCCGCATCAAACTACGTCACCGCAAACATTTCGCAGTAGTTGGAAAACGTGTTGTGGCTATAAAGAGATAATGCACCTTCCAGATAATAAATAAGCCCTCATCATTTACATTGTGAGGGAAGACACGGTGCGAGCGGTACGGGTTTTTGTCCTCATACGAAAGAGGGAGATAGGTAGATGTTTATGCGCCTCGCCCACGCTGCGCCCGCGCAGTTGTGTGACAGTTTTTTGCAATAAACTTGATGTTAAGTGAAGGAGGACAAGCGTTGTATTTCAATACGCCTGATCCGTTCTATAGGGTATTATCCTCGGAATGCTAGTTTTATTTTACAAATGTCATGCGTGTGATACGATTTTATGTTCCCGTGGGATGGATAGTACTGATTCCTGTATTTAGTTTTCAGGAAAGTTATAAATCTATTTGTTGTATATTTTATTTGTTTGTAACGATAGTAATCGTTGACATTATCCGTCACGGATACGTTTACTACGATCTATGTTAAGGGTTTTGAGTTCAATTCCAAGTCAGTCAAATTTGAATATTTAGCGCATATGAATCAAAAATGCATGGAAAATGGGTCTGTGTGTTTTTTTTGTGCATGACTTCGTATATGTCATGTATACTTGAAGGTGGTAGAACTCTTTGTGGTACGACTCCGGAAGCACCACCGCTGCACCAATTTCTGCCTTATAACAGCAGTGTTATGCGCTGTTGTGTTCTGGTCTGAAGGGTATGGTAAGGGAGACATACTTTTCCGAGGCATTCCATCTTAGTCCTCAGGGGTAGCAACGCATCTGTGGCTAACCTTAGGGGAGACTTTCATCTTATCGAGGGTTCATTACAGACGTCCATGGGCGGCAGTAGCATACTTACCATCAGGTGGGCTGCATGCTCGTTTGCTACTTCCATACTAATATATATATATATATATCTACTCTGTATATACTAAACAAATTTGTGAGTAGCTTTCTCCGTACAGAAAGCTGTAACTGTTACATTGAGTGGTCATTCCTGTCAAACGAAAAATAAGATTGTAGCCCTACAACACAAAAAGTGCAATGACTCGTATATTACTTGATATATTCTTACCAATATGATACGCACTTCAACACCCTTCATATATACACTATAGTTATAAGAATATAAATAAGGGCTAGGTACGGTGGTGTCATTGGAGTGGAAAAACCACCCTACTTCACTAAATATCTATAAACATGAAAAGGGAAGATAACTGACTGATTCAGATATACAACAACAACGCACAGTTAAAACTGCTGAGCCTATAATTTAGCATATAGGTTCCTAACATAGCGTAAATCACTAGCGTAACCACTAAGAACGGGATCTTAGAATTTCCACTCCGAAGGGGTAAAATTGGGCTTGAAATTTTTATTATTGTATGTCATAATTTACGTGCATGAAGTTGTGGATAAGCTGGTGCATAATTTATTAACATAGCACATGAATAATTACGCTGATTGTTATGAAATCTATAAAGGTTTCAATTGACTAAAAGGTTAGTAGGTACGTTAGTTAAAGGCTAATAGTCTGTTTTCGGTATTATCTGGTTATCTACATCTAGATTTACGGCTGGAAATGAAAGTTGACATGTTGTTGCTTTGTACCAGAGACTATGGATGTGAAGTATTTAGATTTCCCTGCCCTAGTTAAAAAACGATAAGAAAGTACGTAGATACAAAAAAAACATGAAATTGTCGTTAGGATATCAATCTGACTATTGCTAAATTGCAGCCAAAAATAAATTAATCAAAGGTTAAAGCTTTATTTTATAAAGATACGTAATATTGTAACAGCAAACATGATACATTTATAGAATCAGTATATATGTTTCCTTATGTTTATTTTGTTATTGAAGTAACAGTCATAAAACGAATATATTCACTAAGGAACACATATCACGCACACAGGCGATGTAGACGCAGCGAGACGGACATTTAGCAATAAACTGTGTCACTTATCTGAATGGCCGTCTCCGCATTATTATAAAATCAAAACCCTTTGAAATCTCTAAAGAACACAAATAAGATACGCCCACGGTATGACGTGTGGTGTGAGTGACGAGCGGGGCGTTTGCGTGTAGGGTCATTGTGCAAGCGGATTAAAAATTAATGGATATAGTAAAGTTTGTCGTATTTATGTATGAATATAACTTTTAAATGTATTATGCTTGGAGATACAGTTTAATCAAAATTCAATACTCTGCATTTGAGTACAAGACAGTTTGAAGGGTGTGGTATTTCAGCGTAACTTATAAAGGACCTTCCAAAATTACTCCCTAGAAGTAGAATTACCGTACCAATGCGTCACGCCAAGTACCAAATATCATTGTTTACCTTAGGTTAGGGTATATTTAAAGTAATATTTGGTACTCATTTCAGAAAAATCTCGGTAGTATTTATCACTTATCCGACGTGTAAGTGTGCTTTTTAAATTTTCATTTAAAATTCAAAATAATTTTTGAGGTCTTTTTATATATATTTATCTGTTGCTCCGTTCTAATTAGCACCATTCCCTCTTCTGTTGCTCCGTTCTAATTATCCCTAAATCACCTCCTACGACATCCACGCAAAGCGTGGATGTCGTAGGAGGTGATTTAGGTGATTTAGGGACAAAATCCAGAAGATGGGCAGCAGCGTCTTCCTGGGTAACATTAACATCTACTGCGTGCACCAACATGCATGCTAGGCGCGAGAAATATAAGTTAAATCCCCCATATAGGAGGCCTTTATCCAGTAGTAGACCTGTAAGGCCATTGAATGAATGAATGGATGAATAACCCACTAATCATAATTTGGGACAGCAGCAATGTTGAAATCGAGATGAAATTTAAGAGGAAGAATATGTTGCCATAACCGCTCTGAGACAGGCCACAACTTTACCAAGATAAATAACAAAATGGCTAAGCTGCTTCTGTAAATACTTTGATAGCTCGAAACCCATCACAGACCATAAACTTCTATGGACAGAGCCAATGTCAATGCAATGCTAATATGGTATACATTTTATAGCGGCTCTAGTCTTCGAAGAAGTTGATATAGTAATCTGAGATTGTTTATGGCAAAAATGGAAATAAATAATAAAATTAAAAAGCAAGATTTGTTTTAAGTTGCAATAGGGCGGTACAGTCGCTTCTAATTTTGCTGTATAGCAGCACTGTATCATATCTGTATTATAGTTGAAGATCGTTAGTAAATTAAGTAATTTGAGAACGTGCAATCTGTATACAAGAAGATGAATGGCAGGCAGGCGCGACACATGAAAACTAAGTTGGAAAGCATCGGATTTTATGGATTGAAACGATAAGGACAAAAGCTGTTTCTTGCTCAAAATGTGTATCCTCCGGCCCTTGTGGGTAATCTGGAGTAGCCAAGGCAGGAAGCATCAAATGCAATTACCGTCGTCACATAATGTCATTAGGGAGTTACCGCTAATAACCGATAGATGGCGCGTCGTGCAACCAGTAACGAGATGCTCTTCTAGAGATTCTAACTCTATGACTCTAGATTTTAAATATATGGACAAACAGATAAAATTCTACATATTATAAAAGTATCTTTTATTACTCATTGTTAACCGAAATACGGGGAATTTTATTTTTCATAATTATTGCTTCCTCTAGTTCAAGTTGTACATTGTTTATAGTAATTCAGTGTTAAACTTGAATAATTGAATCTTCTTATCATATACGAAATCGTAGAGGTTTGTTCGTTTAGTTATCGTAGAAAATACTAAAAATGAAACAAATCTCCACTAAACTCCCCTCCCTTCAATCGGTGTAAACGTATTTTACAAAACAAGTCTTTACGATATTCATGTATACCTACTATATATAATTATATTGCATCACTTATACAAATATTCAATATTCAAAAAATCCTTGTGTCTTTTCTCGTATTACAAAGTTCTCGTTATTTTCACATAATTTACCCGAAAGGAAGAAAGACACTACAAAATAATAAATATAAAAAAAATGTTCATTTTACAAACTGAAAGTATTTGCAGCATCAAATCATGTCGCGTATCAAATCCTTCGATCCATGTTTAAGCAAATTCATCAGACTTCATCCCACTCTGTAATTTATACCCTGCGCCATAAATATGGCGATTTTACGATCGCGGCAAAAGACAGATGCGCCACTTAGTAAATCCACTTACTCGTGTACGGAAATATCCGATACCGCCTACACTCTTTCCGAAATATATAAATCTGACAATGTAGATAGTAATCTTTATCGTTATCTTACTCATATAACACAGGTATCTACCGTATGATAGTTGAATATAATTTATAAATCAGACGAACTTACGTTAAGTGATGTCGGATGTTAATTTTATGAGCGCTTCATCCTTCAGACACTTACCCACCCCAAAATTCGTTGACATTCGTGGACTTCCACACCCATGTATATGATGATTATCGTTGGATTAACATAGTTATTCATAATTTTGTGTCTCTTCATATTGTGTGAGAACAAAGTACTTACCTTCATATAAGGGATAGCACTGGCGACATGTCGTCTTCTATAATAAGCTTGTATAATACATCTAAATGAAGATAGGTAAGACTAAAATACTTGAACTTGTTCAATTATACAACAGATGAATCTGCTGTAAAATAAAACAAGTTCAAATGTCACGCACTTCAATCAAGTCAGATTGTGTCACGCACAGAAAAAAGGAAATTACCAATTCTGGTATCGCGTACCAATAATCGGCCTTCGTGTCAATGTATCTCGTACTTGTACGGTATTTGCCTTAGATGATAACCTCTTCGATGTAAACACACGTAGGATACACGATTGTGCATGTTACCTTGCACACATACTTTAACTTTCACTGTTAGGGAACGTCACGTCACGTTAGTCACTATACAATATATTACTGCATTGATTGAAATTACCACAATCTTCAAAATGAAGCCTGGAAAAAATCTTCAATCCATCGATCGAATCGATCGAGTTTAAAGTTCTCCCATTGATATATGTACATATCAAATTCAACCACACTTATCTATATTATATATATAAAAGGCAATTTAATACACTAAAGAACACGGGTCACCGGTACAAACGAAGACGAAGAGTGACATAGACGGATCCATGACGGATGGGATAGACTGCTACCACAGACTATCACTACATGCATTTTTGTTTTTTTTTTGGTGGCTCTAAAACGCGGCACCGGGTACGTGGGGCACGAACACTATACTGTAAGTATAATTGTCTGACGGATGAAGCGTGAAATAAAATCTTTTTTATCTTTTATGGTTAATTTTTCTGACGCCAAATGAGGGGGAGCTCTACAACGGAAGTAGGTATGCAGCATACTTCAAGCTGCCTTTTTTATCAGATTGAGGTAGTTATCAAGCATGCAGTCCACCTGATGGGAAGTGATGACTGCCATCCATGGATGTCTGTAAGCAACTTCATATAAAACTGGGGTTCTAAGATAGTCGCCTCATATATATGAGCGGGTAACCACACCCCACCATAACACCAAATAGGTGTGGCGGTGGTACTCCGATCTAACTATACTGGTTCGACAACCTGATTAATTTGACATTCCGTTTGATCACGAACGATAATTACAAACGACGACAAAGGCATAAAACCTAATAAAAGTTTCGAATCGTGTCAACCAAAGAAATAAAACACCTAACTGTTTCTAATCGTGACCTAAACAATTCTTAAGCTGGAATTACTCTTTACGGGCGCACGTAAAATGTTTCCTCATTGCGTAAAACAATGCCTGTTGACGTGTTTGAACTTTTATAACGTTTTAAGGATTTGAGGTTATCGGTTAATACTTATTTAACGTTTTATTTGGGTTAGCAGTGAGTTCCGGGTTTGATCCCCGGCCAGACTTGAATGAATTTAGTTTTCTTTTCTGGGTCTGGGTGCTTCTGCCTTCGTCTTTGCCATGGCATCCATGACACAGGAGTAAACCCTAGTGAGCGGTTATGCGTGTAGAAAGCGGTATTATTAGCGTAAAACGCATTTAATAATTACGCTTTACACTTATTAAACGACTAAATATTTATTTAGTTTCAAGGGTTTACATTAAAACGTAGGGCATTCGGAAGCGCTGTGAAATGGTAGTTGAAAATGAAGTGTCACGACACTTTCTGATTTTCCGTATAAATTTAAGAAAAGGGTGATGCGTGCTAAGCTTATCTTGGCCTGAAAACACCTTATGTTTTCTCCTACAGAAGTTGAAGTCTGGTCTATGCTGTTACAGAAGTTTGTTTATTTTATTTCAGAAAATCGTTGTATGTAATATACAAGTAATGTTTACAAAGAAATAAAAATGTACAAATACTTACAAATCTTCTGAAAATCTAGAATGCACGAACTGCATAACCATTGTGTAACTAAAACCAAAATATAACAAATTCTATCGTAGCACAATAGGTACAAAACTCCGTAAAATAATCCCACACACGCTGACAATCTTAAGCACTGGACCCATTAACCAGCGCTCAAGTAGCTACAAAATTCATCCAGTAGACCGTCTAGAGCGTTTCCAAAGCAAACAGAACATCAGACGCACTCAACCCTTTGCCAAACGAGCCACCCTCGTCCCTAATTCAACGAAAAAACCCCTCAATTCATTCGTGAGACAAGAACCTATCAAAGGAGACGTGTTAAAACCTTATACTGGCCTTTAATTAAAGGGTGGGTGGGGGTGGCCGTTTCACTCCACTGTCCACTTCCGTAACGTATGGTAGCTTCATTTCGGACTGACGAAGGCAAAAGGAAGACAGGTGCAACTCCTACGGACAGAGGAAACCGTCGAGACGCTGCTTGACGCCTTTCCAACTCTAATTGAAGAGTTCGTTCGAGTTATTTTCAAATTTCTTTCTGCTTGGCCGAATTGTTTGGTGTTTTACATTGGTTTAATATGAGCTGCAGTTTGTTATGGTATATGGTTTAGAATGTGCAATTGAATGAAAAGCGAGGTTTTATGTAGTGGTATTTGTACTTAATTAATATGATTTTAAAATTACCTTCATGGCGGAGCTTTGCTATGCCAGAATGACACATACGAATTTCCGGTTCAGTCCCTGGCGAATGAAATGTGTGAACATAGTTTTTGCTTCTCTTTATATGAGTTTTTCCTTGTTTTATTTTGTGATTTTTTTGTAACAGCTAGTAAGTGTGAGACTAAATTGATTTCCATTTTATTACCTGAAAACCTACGTAGGTACCCAGTTATCGTAACAAAATTTGGAAACAGTTTTCGCTTTAATCTTATTACATTTTAATCTGATTTTTGACTAATCCTTTTCCGACTAACTTAACCTCTTTAAATAAAAACCTTGCCAAACGCAGAACACCCACTCAACGGCTTTAAGATCACAGGCAGACCAATCCGATATTCAATTGGCTGCATAACTTATAGGTTAATTCGTGCCGAATAAAACGGCTGATTTATAATCGAGTGAATCGAGTGAGTGTTGCCGAGTCCGATTCAATTATCGTCTCCTTTGTGCCTTACTAATCAGACGCGCGAGGATCTCCAATGAACTGAATTAGATTTTTCTTAAAAGGATTTTGCCTTCCATTCGTACATTAGCGATGTTGCAGGTATCGCTTTAATCTTCGCTCTGTTAATGAAATGTGTTGAGGAATCGATTTTCGATTCTCGTTTTCTGATTGTGATGTTTCGGTGATCAAATGTCGATAGGAATGACGCGAGTGGCGGTGTTTTCACGGGATTTTTAGGCACATTTACCATTTTCTTTACAATTTACAATCTTTAAAATTAAATTATTCATATGGTAATATATACTTTTTGTAATCTGACACCGATCATTGTTACATATATTTCTGTTATTATACCGCGTATTAAGTATATTATGGATTGAAGTATCATACGACACTAACTGGAGGATCACAAAACGTTTGCTTCCGGAGGCATTATCTTTGCATTGCGGGCGTCAGCGTTGAACAAAAAAAACAAATGCATGTGTCTGATATCAACAAGCCACGAGATATTGCCTCTTATTCAAGTGAAATGTGCTGCAATTCCATTAAATCTTGTCTAGTATTCGTACCTATGCATGTACTTCATGTTTGTACCTAAGCATGCCCTTAGTTTTTCAAAATACATACATTGCAGTGGCGTAGCGTAGGGTTTATGCCGCTAGGCGTCGGCAGTCGAATTCACCCATTCCGGAATTTTATCGGTCGGCGAAAAAAAAGAAACTGTCGATAAACTTTAATATTTTGCCGCCCCCACAATGTGCCGCCCGGGAGCGCAACTTCGGTCTCGAAGTGTTTTCTACAAAAATACCAGTTATATTATACGAAAAATGAATTTTTGCCGCCCCTCAAAATGTTCCGGCTGGGGCGCGCCGCTCTTCATTCATTCTATTCATCAGCAAATGTTTATGTCAGAATTTTTTGTTACAGGTAAGAGAATTCACTCATTCGCTTGCAGTAATATGTATAAAATTTAGGTAAGTACTTCAGTTAGTAGTGCTGTGAGTACGTAAGTGTATTATTTATGTTTATTTTGAAATTACAAAGTAGCAACACAGAACAGTGAGTTTTTATAATACGCGAACTATGTTAAGCACGGTGTAATGAATAAGCATTGAAAAGCAACAGACAGACCGACACAACTTGTCACATTAATTTCAATGAAATATTGCTTTGTAAATTAATATTGCTACTCGAGATGATCAAATATATTTTTAAGTTATTGTGTGGCTCAAATGCCTATTACAGCATAAGAGTTTTAGAAGAAATTTCTTCATTTTCCTTTACCGCCATGCGCCCACGCATCTCGCCGTATATTTTACGCGTCGGTAGCCATCTAAGTATCGTTTAATATTCAACAAAAAGGGCATGAACACGGGGTCGTCAATTACCGATACAGCGCAGATGCAGGAATGCGGTAAAGGCTTAACTAGTGTTGGTATTGTTTTATACTCACGGAATAGGTGTCTGTTAAGGCAAAATTACTTAAGTATAAGATTATATTAAATTTTATATTTAACTACCAGTCGATGTGATCCGCTAGATACCTATGTAGTTTTTAATGTGGCAATCATAGATATAGAAAAAATCCGTCATTTCACCACTTGATCAAAGGTTATTTAAATTATTTACGGTTATTTATGAGAAGTATTATTTAATTCATCAGTTCTTTTTATTCGAAAAATGTGGATGCATTATAAGTATTGTAATATACTGCTAGGCACCGTAAAGAATAACGGTAAAGTTAAAATATTTGTGAATAACTTTTAACGTTAATTTAATAAAGTTATCTTAAGACTACGATGGCTGTCAACACCATTAGCAATTTATAACGCCTCGCATAAGTCAATATTTTTATTTTTAATTCACTTCAAGTTTTAACGTAGGGAAGGCGGTATTTTTGCTAGTACCTACATTACGTCACTATGTCCGCACCCGGTTTTGTTAAACGTTTACAAAGTAAGACATGTTTATTTCCTATGGCCTTTGGTTTTTATGGAGAATCTCTTTTGAAAATTATGTGTTGAACAACCGCTGCCTAGGTTTCACGTTTAAATTTTGGAGTTTGATGGGTTTAATGGTTTCATTAACTGTGGGCCTTTAGCACGTTTTGGTGAAATATTATGTCTGATGTTAAGAAATCTCCGATAGCGTGATTCGGAATACGGTGACGTCATCTGTTGATGAGTAGCGGGAGGTCGCCACACTAATGTGACCCAGAAGGTTCTTGAATCTTGGTCCCGGGCAGTATAGACCTGAATAGTGAACTTAGATTTTTGTTCTGGATTTGAGAACATAGTCGTCTCTATGTATGTTCATAAAACCCACAACCCATCTGGTATTATATGATATGAACACACTAGGAGAGTGAATTCTTTTATTAATATACATAATTGTCATTGAATAACTCAATATGGATTACATTATTTATTGTAACAAGTTACATTCGTATTTTCAGGAAATTCACAGTCAAACATATTTTTATATCATTATTCACTAGCATGCAGTTCAATCAAGATAACTGCCGGCCATGGACCTTAAGTCCATCCTGGATAGCATAGTCCTCCCTGAGATGAAGACCCAGATGTGTTGCTACCCCTAAGGTCAAAGTGGAAGGCTTCATATAGTTTCCCTTTAAGTATACCGTTGAAACCAAAATACAGTAGTGTTCAACACTTTTGATCGTATTCTCTTATAAACCCATTATTGTCTTCACCGCTGGGCACGAGTCTGCTCCCAGTATTAGGGGTCCAGTCCACAGTCTGCCGCGCTGGTTAAGTTCGAATTGGTAGACTTCGCACATCTTTGAGAACTTCAAGCACACGCCCTTCAAGTAAGGCAGTGACAATTCATCTCTAATACGCACATAATTTAATATAAATCAGTGGTGCTGGGATTTGAACCTCGGACGTTCGGTTGAAAGGCCGACTCGCAGCAATTAGGATATCGCTCCGAACTCAGAAATAGCTAATCTATCTTTTTTAAGTATAGTAAATATTTCATTCACAATATTTATAATGTATTATGCTTGACGTAATATATCGACACGTTCATATCTCTAAATGTACTACCGATGGAACTGAATCTGACGTATTGCGATCAGATAACGGTTGTAACATGTCATTCGTACTGTGATTGTGACGTCACTGCACGTCACTGATAAGCCCGTGATGCGCTATGGTGTTATGATGGGGATGAATAAAAATTTAACAACGTTACATAAAATAATTTTATGTAGGCAACCATCGATTATATAGGGGTTAAGTTCGGATAATAATAATAAATCAAGGCTGAATTAATATCGGTAAATATATTTATATTTTAATATGAGTAATATAATTCAACAATGATAAAGAAATTCACGGTGAGAAACCTACGTAC
>MOOZ01000612.1:502801-513927 GCA_002930495.1 Cecropterus lyciades | reverse complement strand
TTGACATTTGCAACACCGGAGAAATCGCAAATGCATCGCCATCTTTGAAGAACAACACTTTTGTACCTTTTCTTGGGAGTTCCATGTCATAGCTCCACGAGAAAACCTCAAAGGAAGTTCATCCCACATCTTTCATGTGCTTAATGTATTTATTATATATTTAACGTATTCTGCTCAAGTGCAATATAAATGGATCGTTAATCGACTGATTTATTGATTTATATACTTAATATTTATTAAGTACCTATATAATGCTTATTTTCTATGCCTTTTTTAATTGCTTTCTTTTGTAACAACAAGGAAGTGTTGTGTAACAACTAATCACTTACAAAAAGTAGTGTTTACATATAAAAATGTACTTTCTTTTGATTAAAAGGTTATCAACCAAAGTAGTTCAGTAAATACATATGTAAATTGACGACCCACGTGGCGGAGCGGTACCATACCGGTCGGACACGCAGTGGGGTGGGTGGGAAATTTGAATGATGAGTTTAGGTTTCTGTTCTGGGTCTGGGTGTTTGTGTATTCGTCTTTGTGTGTCCATGGCACCCACGACACAGGAGAAAATCCTACTGTGGGGCTATGAGTGTAGAAAGCGTGTGTGCGTGTGTGCGTGTGTAAAATCCAACTGCACCTCACATCGTTTACCTAACATTCCCAATTAGGTACAGAGCTACGTACCGCATTCAATTACTCTCGAATAATTTTCGCATAACTTGCTATACCGTAAGATGAGATGGCCATAGCCAGACGAGTCGCGATAATAAAATGGAAATGTACCAACTGAATAAATAGAAAAGTTGAGAGTTCGTTTTTGAATCGCCCCCTTCCTTAACTCTACCAGAAGTGTCATAAAGACAGGATAACTCTACTTTCTCTACCTATGTACGGCTACGAAGTCTCTACCTTTTTACATTATGGATTTGTATCTTTCACTTGGAGATTAGGATATGCTGTTTCTTGAATAATTCACATATTACATACTTGCGTTATTAGTACCCAACACAAATCTACATTGAATGGATGATGTTGATTTAACAAACGAATCGCTTAACAAAAGTATCATTGATTTAAAAAATAATTTGATTTAAAATATACAATATTACATATTGCAAGCAATGCCTAAATTTGTAAGTAAATACTTAATTTGGTATAAACTGGCAACTGCGGACGTCTATATTTTTTAAGTAAGTCTACTGTCATTAATTCGTTGCTACCCTTGTGGTCTTAATTTGAAACACCTCGTATAAGGTAACTTGATGTACAGTTGCGCTTAACACTGCTGTTATAAGAAAGAAGTAAGAGTGTAAAAAGGTTTTTTTTTATCAGATTGAAGTAGCAAAGGAGCATGCAGTCCATCCGATAGTAAGTGGTTACTGCTGTTCATGGACATCTGTAAGTAATTTTATATAGAACGGGGGTTCTATCTGAAGGCGATCACAGATGCGTTGCTAGTTATAAGTGAGTCAGCAACCACACCCTGCGAAACGAAAGAATTGCTATACGCTAGAAATAGGTGAGTCCATGGTAACTTCCCGGTCGAATAACACGGTTCCTCACCTGGAAAAAGTGCCCCCAGAATCGAACCACGTACGGTTCTAACACTAAAAATAGCGAAGCTTTAACTTCGTCTATACAATCTTAATGCCTTTAATCATGTCTTGCACAGTTCTTGTTTCAGACACTTTAGTCAGACGTTGAAACAACCAGACACATTTCAATGCAAATCCAACTGCGCTGGCTCGAGATGTCGCCGCTTATGTTCTTATCTGCACTATTCAAAACTTGAGGTGCATTTTCGGAAAATTATACGCAAAATGTAGATCGTAAAGCGATACGCAATTAATATCTGAGTGTCTTATTTATATTTATAAATTTTCGCCTGGGTCCTTTTAATTACAATTTTAAAATATCAATCAAAAATAGCGTGTACGTCTGAACCAAATTTGACGGTACTTTCACAAAAATGTAGAATAGTTTAAAGAGATAAGCGTTCAATGTATTACCTAACCTGACTGTAAAATTTTATAGTTTTACTTTAATATTAATTAATTTTATACATTTATTCCTTGTCTTATGAAACATTCCAAATATTGTGTATTAAAAATTATTTATTAAAAGTACTATGTTAATATGGTATCTAAATTGCGTTATTTTAACGTAACATTTTGACTTTTACAAAAGCAGCTTCACCATATACAGAAAAATCTTAATTTAATATCCATTACTTTTTTTGTACCTACAAACAAGTAAATCCTTTTTTTTTTCCGTGACTTTGGCACTTGATCTAATATATATTTTAGTCAATGGTGTAATACGTGTTATTCTAGGTCAGTCACCTCACCAGTGATACTCTAATACGAAAAGCATGTCATATCTACCATTCCTTATTCGTCATTTCGCTCCATATGACAATAAATCTCTATTATTATCATTTGACGTAGATATTGTGACATGCGTCATGCTCGTGAAGCGTCTACCGTCTAGCGTGTCACAGTGGACGCGTGACGAGTGTCACGCAGTTGTTACGCCGTCACGCGGAAGGAAATCGAAGTAGCGGTAATGTTTTCCGAATTTCTTGCTCTTTGTTTCCACTAATCGAAAAAAGTAGGTACAGTATTTAATATTGGACGCCGCAAAGAAGAACAACCATAACTCATTTGGACAATTGGAAGAATTGATATATAGCAAAAAAACAGTTCCGAATGTAAAAGTTGATTTGATTTTCGAAGGACTTTCGTCACTTTTCGAATTACGAAATTCATCTTTTTACTCAAATAAATAACAAAGAGTCTGTCTAACTGAGCTAATACACAAGATACAGTTTATGTCTACGCCCGTCTTCGAATGTCGCTACCTATCGTCAGCGACGGTCATCACCATGAACTGTGGCTTGTGTGCGACCTGGCTCGACGGCCGTGAAATAATTGCTTGGCGCTGGGTGCATCAGCGTAGAGCTACTTTGATCAAATTCACTAGAATATGTAGCGAAATTTTGTGGACTTATAAGATCGGACACATACATTCGTTTTTAACGCTCAAAACTCACGCTTGTGCCAAGCTAATGACGCTTGTAGTGTTTCGTGGCCTTCGAGTAAGATACAAACTACGTTAGTCGATATTTAGATGTATTCGTCAATAGCTTACTTTTATAATGTGGAAATAGCAAACGCATGCAGTTCAACTGATGGTAAGTGGTCAATGCAGCCTATGGACAGCTGTAATCAACTACCGATAAGATCAAAGTCTTATCTAAGGTTAGCCATCTATGGCTAAGGCTAAGGCTATTGCTGCCCCTAAGGACTAAGTTGGAACGCCTTGGATAAATATATCTTCCTTACCATATCCTTCAGACCAAAACAGCAATGCAAACTGTTATTAGGCAGAAATAGGCGTGGCAGCGGGGCGGCAGTGGCGGGATGGTGCTTCCGGAGATAAACCACCTAGAGTTCTACGACCTTAAATGGTAAAATGGTAATGGTTACTGAGTAAATACATACTAATAATTTAGCATTTTTACAATCACGTTATATTATAACTATAGCCATAAGTTATTTACTCACCTTTAGCTTTATGATGAAGCGCTATAATTACAAAAATAATAAAATATTAATGTAGTCCAGTTAAATCTTATAAAATACTAATAGCTCGTAAATCTTTATCTGAATTTAATAGTGTTTCAATTTTATAGCCGCTACTGGTCATCAAAACTTTAGTGTGTCTCGGCCATGATCTATTTTGACTTTGTAATTAATTAGTTATACTAAGTTGAGATAATCACACTTCAGGATACATAAATAAACATAAATATCGTAAGGCTCGGTGATCGTGCCTGGGAAGTGGCCGTGCTTCAACAGTATTAGTGGAGTTCAGTGTATATGCACAACGTTGAGAAAACTTCGATAGCGTGATTCAGAACACAGTGGTGCCATCTGTTGATGAGTTGTGGGAAGCCGCCAGGTATTAGGTATTGTGGAGACTTCCGTGTTTATTTGTTCATAAATGGTGTCGCATACGGAACATGACGGACAATGATGTAAACCATATTCAATATATTCGTGCTTAAAAATTAAATGCTATAAACTTTGTCACAATGCAGAAAAACTTTGTTCGAAGGTGCCGCTGCTTGCGAATTACGTAGATTCCTATAAGTTTAGCTCCAGAATGTTAAACAACGTTAGGCGCGGTTGGCAGTTAGATTGGTAACCGCTAGTGGCTTGTTATGCGTCGTTGGTGCATCAGAGGACACGTTTGACTTTCGTTCATGTTTATTATGATTAAATAACTGCTTTATAAGCAAACTTACACGCGATGGGATTGCAACGTTTTACGCGTGCGGGCATAAAAAACACGCGTGAGAAGAAAAGTGACCTTATAATTTGAAAACTTTCCCAGCTATGAGAAATAAAATTGTTAATCATATTACGTATAAATAAACAAATACAACACATATATGATCGTAGCTGTATAACGAGTGCAATCTCCAGGTGAGGATGCAATTTTCCTCGGACGTACATCACGAGTATCAGCTCCGCCATCAATCACCTGCATCTTGCGATTCTGAAAATCTATTTGATACGTATTACACCTCGGCTCTGAAGGCTGAAGATAGATGATATAAGACATAAATTGAAGTAACATATATAACATTAGATGGTTAATTTTGTACTCAGTACTAAAGTTTCTTCAAAAGTACACACTTTGCACTTTAACTATTAAGTAACTAATTAGTTTCTTTTTTCATGAAACAAAGAGAACGTATCAAATCATTTACTACACGTAGAAAGATTTACTTGATAATCTATATAATCAATAAGATTTCATCAGATTTCATCAAATTAGTCTATATTATCAACAGGATTTAATGAAAGGAGTAACATAATCATAATAATAATTATTACTAGTTTTATCTATATTTTGATGTAATTATTCTTATGCCCTATTGTTGGGAACGAGTCCATATTAAAAAGCTGAACTGATAAACCCTGCTAAATATCTTAGACGTATCCAGAAAGCTGACAAGATTGGATGTTGGTTATTAGACTAACCGGCATCGACGTCCTAACGCGCTCTTCGAATTCCTGATGCCAGACGTTGCTCAACATTATACACCAGTTAACTATCTATATGAGCCACGAGATTGTGCGTCCTTATATTAATTGACTTATCGTTATCCATTCATCAACATTTGAGGCCCACTTTAGTGATCATATCAAATGTTGATGTTACTCAGGAATACCCTGCCTATCTCATGGATCCTACGATATCTGAAGAAAGAGAGTCCCCTGCTGGACATATAGGTCTCCCATAAAAGGAGCTACTCTAACCGATTTTATGCTTTCTGAATCTAGCGATTTTCTGCTGTCTTCTTCACGTCCTCTGTTCACTTGATGTGGCGAACTATGCTCCTTTTGCCATAATTATATTTATTATACATAATTAGGTATTCAACAATACGCAAGTGCACGTTGAACTCGTATCAAAAGGAACAAAACGCACGCGTCAACACGACCGAGGCCGTGGCTACATAAACGCGGGATAACGCGACATTACCGCGCGTCTAATTAAAACGCGTTCGTTGTACGTTTGCGAATTAGCGCACCTTAATTAATCAACTGAGATTGGGGCGGAGCACCTACGTACTTTCACTCGCCTTAACCGGAAAATCATGCCCTTATGTTTAATTAGAGACCCTAATGAATTCCATCTCTGGTATGCCGTCGTGGCCCAATTAAGCACGCAGCGTTGTCGCGGTGTCGCAGTGTCGCGAGTCGTCCGTGTAACCTAGGCCTTACTTTTGTTTTGTATAATGAAGTGTGGTTTTAGATACAATGCTTATAAGTCTCTAAGGTTAAAATAATAAAGCTTTAATCTGAAGATGATTTTTGAGGTTTATCCGACAACTACTTGAATTTCTTCTGTCGAAATGTAGAGCACTGATTTTCAATCATGCTGTTTTTCAAAATGCGTTTATAATATTCATATCCATGTCAATCCAATGAAGGTCAAAATATTACGTTCATGACGTCTCTATACTTTCACTTTTGACAATCGTTCCTGTACTACAACCAGGTTAACATGAATAAATGACACTTTACTTTTCGGGCTGTTTGAATCTTTCAGAAACTTGTGGCGCGATACTTCATTAAAAAAAAAAATAAGCAAAACAAATTATTTGTAAGGTGAAGGACACATTGCCGTTTTTCGATTTCTGTAAAATGGAAATTAAACTAAAGTCTTAGCGATCCATTATAGTTGCTTCCTTTGTATTAGGTACAATATATGTAACCTAATTATAAAACAAAAGGATATACAGCAAAAACGAACCTTCTTAAACCATGAACCATGACTGGATTCACCACAATCAAACCACACAGATTTCTACCAATTAGAACGTTAATTGATTATAATATACGATGTTTTTTCCCTTGTAGACGTTCCAATCCACAAGTTGATAGTTACATTATAAGGTAACGTATTCTAAGCACCTTAGGTACTCAGTGCGCTTGTACACGGAGCATTGAGTGTATTTACGTGGCATTAGGTAATGTCCTTCCGTTGCGTAGCCATACAGTCGCGGTGGCGTGGTTCCTCGCTCGTGGATCAGATACGCGCGTCACCGCCATCTATCGACACGCGGGCGATCTAAATAACGAGTCGATCGGGTGGATAAATCGCCAGTCGCCCGCCTCGCCCGCTCGCCGCTTGTTAGCCGTACGTAATTAATGGTCGCTCTCAATCGTTGTTTCCTTGCCGGCCATTATGATTTTCTATAGGAAAATCGAGGTTGTTAATGCGTTGAGCGCTTGTCCGTGCCGCTGATAACTTACCTGTTACCTAAGTACGGCAAATTGACAGGTGAGTGGGATACCTATGCTAAGTGAAATATCATTCGCCAACGTGAGAATTGTTCGTACTGTAATCGTTGATAACTTTCGCACATCGGTTGATTTACGTAGATCGTTTAGATTATTGTACATACGGTTTAGCATGATTGCGGTTACCTGATAATTTATTGGCAATCAATAATTCATGACCTATTACACTCGTGCTTATATAAAAGGGTATTGCGTCTAGTATTTAATGGACTTGGAGTTTAAAGGGGACATTTACATGTAGGCCGAGACTTTAAATTTTATCACAATTAGTTTACGAGTAACCGACTCATACACCTCCGCTTACCTTTTCGGCTTGGGAAACTTGGCCGCGGCTACAAAGTTGCTTGTACCTTATTTATTTCAAGACACTGAACATTATTGACGCTCAGCGTACAAGATAAAGTGACAGATAAAACAGTCGGTCGCAGTTTCTTACGAAATTTAAGGTGCGAACTCGCAAATGCACTTACTGGTTGTATACCGATTTTGAATAAAGGCTTACAACTTAATTATAAACGATTATTATATAACATGACAGTACCAATAGAGTATGGTGTCCACGTGATGGTAAGTGGTCACTACCGTCCATTGAAATCTGTAATCGTCGCCAGATAAGATCAAAATCCTACCTGATGCTCGGCACAGTTGCGTTGCTACCCTTGAAGTCTAAGTTAAAATGCCTGGAGTAAATAAATTTCTCTTAGCACACCATAGCAGCCAGACGATCGCCACAGAAGGATTTACCATATTGGACAAAGAAAACTGTTGCGTTTGTTCTTTTAATTAAGTTTATTACATGAAGAATAAATAAATTAAGAAACAAATATATTAAATGTTAGTCTGACTCATAAAGGACATCTATTTGGTTTTAGGTATATAGAACAAAATATTCAATAACTCATTTAAAAATTATCTTAAAGATTCAATTAATTCAATCCGAGTTACTTCAATTAATCGTAATAGATATCAATCGATTAAATGTTCATTATAATCAACTAATAGTCAATCATTTTCTTATAAAAAACACTGTTAATTAGACTGTTTGTTTAGCTTGTCTTAAGGCACCAACCATAATAACATTTAGTCTGTGCCATAACTTGTTTTTACACCTATGTCAAATCAAAGGAAAGTGTAAACAAACACATCCTGTATATTTACTGCTATACATTGTTAACCATTTACATTCGCACAAAAGCGGTAGGCGGGCGCACTATGCACGCATGCTAACCATAGTCGGAGGAGACAGTGGGCCATACCGCTCCGATTTTGTCTCCAACCATAAATAATTCTAAAGCGGACCCCATTAGATATTCAGAGGCTGGGGAGTGCAGTCTGAAACATCGGTGATCGTTTATCAATCGATAGTGGGTTCGGTTCCGCGAAACAATGCGTGGCATTGCTACCTGTTGGTCGCTAGGAGGCCGCAGTGGTTCAAGTACATGCTAATGTAGTCGTTTACTCCTTGTTAGTATATAACTTTATCTTATTTATAAGAAGTTACTGAATTGACAAAATTTGACGATATATAACCGTCACATATGTTGGATCTTTAGAAAAACAGGACGAGATTTCCTGCTAAATATCTCAACTAACTTTAAAAAATTAGTTTACAATCAGCTTGATCCTTTTTTGGTTATATCTATTCTCGTGAATGTCACAGCTTTCATAGAAGGCGACAATCTTAGTCCTCTGAAGAAGGAACGCGTCTGTGGTTGATTTCAGACAGAACCCGTGTTCTGTATGAAGTTTTTAAACCAACAAGTGGACCACATCAGGTGGACTCCATACTCATTTATAAAGCAATTGATGCAACAGATAGACAGTTACATTTCCTCGTAGACACGCTTAATGCTTAAGTTCACTATGCCTGTTGCAATCACCAACTCGTACGCCGATTGAGAATGAAATTTTTAACAGACACATTTAAAAGGCACGATGTATTAATGAACAAAAAAATCAACGCTGTAGGTACAACGTGTGCTCCAACTTTAGTTGACCTACTGCGTACATTACTTTATCTTTGCCCCCGCGACTGAATGATATCGTCCGAATAAATCTCGGTAAAGCACAGATTGTCTTTGTTTCGTTTCTAAGTAGCCGAGACGTAGGATCGACCCTTTCTTTCTGCTTGTCCCTTCAAGGTTTTATGGTAATAGCACTATATATTGGAAACTGCCGACTGGAACGTTGTGACGCGAATTTTGAAAATCACATAGACAACCGATTTTTGTTATGTTTTGGAACTGTGTATTATTAGCATGTATTAGCATGTGTATATAAAATTAAATATTATTAATTTACAGCTTATTTGTATTAAAATATAAATGCATGCATTAATTATACATTTTTTTTTAATTTATTCAAAAAATTACATATTCCAAATGTCTACTGACAGTATAAAGAATGAATTATTACATTTTTTGCAAATTTTGGAATTATTTATCCACTACAATTTATTGTTGTTAAGCGACTTTTGTTTGATGTTTTATTCATGTTAGTTTATTATAGTTTATTTAAATTATACAAGTTTTTAAATTTCATTCACAAAATCGTCGAGTTGTTTATAACTTTGATATCAAGACGAATGAATTAATTTTTTGCTACTTTTAATAAATTGTGAAATATACTTTTTAAATAAAACATTGGACAACCTTGAAAACAGCAGTAACTTTATGGTCCTCTGAATATTTCCGTACAATTCAAGCTGACCTATCCGGCGTCGAACCTGTTCCCAGCCAATCGCGTGACTGTAACAAATGAACATAACAGTAGAAGTGGTGTAAGTCATTTGTTGTATCTTATTATCATTGTTGTTATAACGACAAGAGAAAGGCATGTAGCTGATTAATAAGAATACTAGAAGTCTATCTAGATTTTAACGAAACGAGCATGTTTACTAGATGTTAAGTAATTACCGCTGTATATGAAAATCTGTAATAAATTTCAAGTTGGGTTCAAATTTCATCTGAAATAGGTTGAAGATGAATTGCTACCCGTGACGACCAGTAGTAAAAGATATCCCTCATTACAATCTGCAAACCAGCACCCAGCAATGCTGAACGTTCATGATATAAATCAAGAATGCGGCAAATTGCGGCAAAGTGCGGCAGTGCTGCCTCTGAAATCGGATTTTACCATCTTTAAAACAAAAAGTTTGAAACTGATTATTAAAAATATAAAGTAAAAGAATTTAAATAAATAAATAATTTAAAGACACACAGGAGTATGCATACAACCTTTAATCCATGAAACGCTCGGTACATGTACCTACATTTGATCCAGTATTAAAAAGTTTTTCTAAACTAGCCCTAGCCTTAGATGTGATATAGAATACATAAGTATATACAAAACACCCAGGTCCAGAAGACAAATCTAAATAAACATAAATATTTAACTGACTTGGGATCGAACCGAGAAGCCTTGGTTTGTAGCCGAAACTTACCACTTAGCTACCGCTTCCACTCTTCTATATACAGCTCTTAGTTTGTGACCGAAACACCACCACTTGTTTCGCTCCCATTGCTCTATATACTTTTCGGAACATTATTATTTATTAAAAGGCATCTAGTCAGGTGGTAGAGCTCCTTGTGGTTCGACTCCGGAAGCACCACCGCCACATCTATTTCTGCCTAATAACAGCAGTGTTATGCGCTGTTGCGTTCTGGTCTGAAGGGTGTAGTAAGGGAGACATACTTTTCCGAGGCATACCATCTTATTTCTCAGGGGTAGCAGCGCATCTGTGGCTAACCTTAGGTGAGACTTTGATCTTACCTAGGGTTGATTACGGATGTCCATGGGCGGCAGTGGCCACTTACCATCAGGTGGGCTGCATGCTCGTTTACTACTTCCATACTATAAAAAAAAAACTCCCGCGGCGCGATGCAAATGAGGCTCAAACACATCGTCAGTTGACGACTGAGTTAAGACTTTATCACAATGTTTATAACAATATTAATGCCTGACATATTATTTATGTATGTTATCATTATTTTCAACGAATTTACATATTGTTATGTTAATTTTTAGCGCCCAAGATTGTAGTCTTTCGTGCAATGAACGAATAATAATGTTAAATCTAAGATGCCGCCTGTTTTAGTGCGTTCCGCAAATGACATGACGAATGGTTTAATGACTAGAAGGTTTTTAATGCGAATATAGAGTAGACCTAACATTAGTTATTAACAAAGATAAAACCATAGGACGCTGTGCTGTCAATAAAACGACCTATTATAATACCAAGATTAAATT
>MOOZ01000612.1:483898-502630 GCA_002930495.1 Cecropterus lyciades | reverse complement strand
GTCAATAAAACGACCTATTTTAATACCAAGATTAAATTATAATCCAACAATTATGTAATACATAATACAATACCTATTCCTGTTCGCTGCTGAGCTCCGGTCTCCTTTCAGGATGAGAGGAATCATGTCATGAAGTCCAACGCGCTGATCATACAACAACGAGATTTTTCTTAGCTCTCCAAAACGTGTAGTATTCCCCACAGTGATTTTTTTGTATTAATGTTAGTGAAATGTATAGGTAATATAATGAAAAATTATAGACGTATTAGGAAACGACTATATTTTTTTAAACCAAAGATTTCAACCGCGAGAGTTTCGAGGTTGAAATCCCAGGAGATTAAGGAATTGATTTTAAACCACTAGACTGTCACTGCTATCACAGTGTAACGTATGTAATCTAATTACCTCAATTTAACTTTAACTGTAATGATTTTCCACTCCTAAGGCAATGTAACAAACTGCATCACAACTCTGCAAACAGGATTGCCATAAAATAAATAACATTATTTATTTAAACAAAAAAAAAACATGTCCTTTGCAAACCGCCTATTATCATATTTTCCTGTAGTTAATATGCTTAATATGCAAATAAGGCCCTAAACACCTCGGCGTCAGTCGCATGTCGCGACAGACTTACGACGAAAATACATGTTTATTCAAATATTAATGCCCGTCATATTTATAACCGCCATTCCATATTCGAATCCGTCCGTTGCGTTTAAATAAATTTGCTTGTCTTGATAGGCTTCGAAATAAATTTGTGTATCGGGAAACATTTGCAACATATTTCTTAGTTTGTAAGCAATATAAAATATTTAACTCCTTAATTTTTTATAACTTTTAATTATGTCAACAATTATACGCTAATGATACAGCTTTTTTCTCTTTTCGTTACATAGAGCCTAGTAATTTTGGTCTCAAAGGTCTTGTTCTGTTACTACGGAAATTCTAACATAGTTCTCAGGTTTAGGCTGTGAACGACCTAATGCCCAAATCTATTATAAAATTCGTGACCATTTTAATTAGATATGTCCAACAATTTGCCCGAAAAGAAAAACAAAAGTTGCGCTAAACATAATACGACGGTGCGTTACTAAAATTGCCAAATAACATTTTAGTATATAAGTCACACGTACAATATAAGTTTCGCCATGTATTACGTACGGATGGACAGCGTCATTCTGGCCGCGCCGATAAACAATAAATTCAACTTAGCTGCGTGGAAACTTATTATGTCCGGACATAAGTTGGGATGATATAGAGGCCCATAAATTGGTCCCGCGATGCTGGAATCTATGACGGTCGTGGACAGGTAGGTACGACACCGAACAACATAAAATTAAATTAGATATTTTTCCGACGGCATCATGTGTTGGCTATTTATCTTTTACGGACGAATGACGGTGATGGGTTTTATCACTGGTAGTTTTTGTCCCGCGTTATGGGAAGGGACGGGGATGAGGATCTTGCCGGATTTATTTTATAATCGTGGTTAATCGAACCTTTATGTATACTGTATTAGATATACAGAGGGGAATATAGGTGGTATTGGGAATGTATCATTGGTGTTCAGGAAATAATGGAATTAAATTAGGTACAGGCTTAAAATTCGGTAAAATAATTGTTTATTTACATGCGTATATATAAAATGTAAATTTAAGCAGATATATTCCCATGTATTTACTACTATTGTGACATGAGATGAGATGAGAGAGATTGGTGCCCGCTTAACCGGTGGGAATGTTTGTCTCAGATTGTTTATACCTTATCAATATTAAGGCTTAAATACTCTTGTAAAAAATCTCTTAAAGGTAATCATATCAAAAGGTAATCAAATCAAGTCTATATAATACTGTCCCAATATGTGGTTCAGTTCTCCTCTGACTCGGACTTACCCATAGTTTATTACGGTGGCTCAGGGCCGTATTGATGTCTTTATAGAGAACTCGCTTTTTGTACGTTTTGTTTCGATTTACCGTTGAAGCAATTAGTAATTATTAATACTTAATTCAAAAGATTGATGACTTGATAGATGAGAAAATATCTCACAAGGTTATAGACATATTTGAGCACTAAGCTACGCGTATTAAGAGCACTGTAAATTGTAGAACTAAACACAGCAGAAGCGTTAGCCAATTCATCATATTAACAACCAACTTAGTAAACGTGATCTTCAAATTTCGAGCTGCCCGTTGTCGCTGTCTGTCGCGGCGATATTTATGAGGACATCTTGTTTTATCGCTACAAATCGTTTCGCCACATTTTGGAGAATAGCCCAAGTGACGCATACAGCGCTATTAGGCGCAAATTGAATCATCTATTCTTGAATCGTTCGCTGCACTTAATCATAATTATTTTGACATGCGATTCAATATTTTCAATAGTTTTGGCAGATGTTTGAAATTTTCTGTAGCATCAGATTGTAAGTTTGTTAGGTTCAATCTATATTTTGTGAGACTGTGAGCAGTCTAACGAGCTCTTCTTATGACCTCCTTTGCATTTATAATAAAGCTATACTTATATATATACTTGTTTAATTTACCCTGTACACACTGTACATTGTATAAATGATTTGGATGACGCGAGAAAGGTATTTATTATTATATAGTCTTATATTGGTAATTTAAAAGTTCACTTGACCCGAATCTCATTGAACCCAGAACCAGTGTAAAATAGATAAGCAAGGTAATCAGCGTGCCGTTGTGCCAACAGCCCGACATTTACAGAGGCGTTAATCAAACCGTGATCAAGACACCTCGCTTTTTGCCGCCGATCGAAGTGTAGAACAAAGCTGAAGGCAACCCAGATACAGTTGTTCTGTCGCGTCAGATCCAATTATTCAATTGTCAGATCAACGTTATCGCGTGCAGCTGATGGGGTATTTGGCACGTGTGCACCCACAGGTGCCGCACGCTACGACGTGCCGGAACCACCAAATGATGCATAAAATGTTTCTACGTAAAGATATTTTTTTGTCAATAGTCTAATTAATTAACGTCTAGCAGAAATAATTTTAGTTTCATTCATTACTTGTCTTAAAATTATTCGTTTTATAGAGGTAAATTGACTTTTTGGAATGAATATTTTATACTATCTACACTAAAATATAAATAGCTACAGAAACGTAGTTAGATATATTGTACCTGCTATTATAGCCACACGTACACACATAGGTACAAACAACTTATGAGTAAATGTTTCTCTCAAAGGTAGCGAGGAATTATCAAATCCTAAGGTATGATAATCAAACAAAAACTAGGTCTAATATAAATCTAATTAGACCTTTGACTCATTAGTAGGTACGCATTTAAACAACAGTTGTATTTTATCAACGCCTATTGTATTTGGCAAAGCACCACTTCGGCGGGGTGTAGCGTGAATTAACCTTTACACTCCTATTTATACCAGTCGCACAATCGTCCTCATCAAAGTCGACACTAACAGCCATGATTTGTAACGAACGTAATTCGTTTTTGCTAACGATACGAGGTTATTAATTACTGAAGGTTTGAACCGAAATTATAAGCATTGTTATTGGTTGCAATTAATTTGAAACTATTGCAGATACGACGCCATTTTACGGTTTAGCGCATGTCGCACACATATCGGGTTTATTTGACAGTCGCAGTGATTACGCGAATTATTTTGTTTTAATTATGACGGTGAATATGGATAATTTTGTTACACTGAGCTCGCGTTGAACTCTAAATAACTTTGTGTTTGTGAAACATTAGTTTATATATACAAATGTAACTATATTACCTACTTTTCAAAAATAGTCCCACTCTATATAACTTTATGACTGATGAAACATTAGTTGTATAAATGTAGGTTTACCTTCTTTTAAAAAAATTGTTAGTACCTTATGTACATATCTATATAATTAAACAGTGCCGTTGTAGAATGTCTGCTACCCTATATTTAACAAACCAATACATAAGCAACATTTTCTAAAAGGTTTTAATTACTGCCTGATTCAATAGTAAATTTTGCTTTACTTTGTAATTGCTACATAAGTAACCTTATCATTTTGTATTTTTAATAAGTAATGAACAAGGAATATATGTATAGTTGCTTACATAGCCGTCCCTTTTGTTCCGGGATTCGAATAGTACTCGTAAGAGGCGTGATACTTGATGCACATAGTATTAAGTTTTGCAGAAGCATCTTCCATATATGGCTAAATTATGCTAGTTTTTCAACTTAGGAATTATAGATGATTTCAGAATGTAACTGTTTATATAATTTCTTATATCGTATCGTCTTGGTCTGGGTGTTACTGCACTTTTCTTCGTTCGTTCGTTCATAGTTACGTTAAATGAATTAGTCAGTTAGTTTATTTAAATCTATATATACATAAGCACCTTTTAACTCAAGAATGTATGCGCGCACCCCATTGACCTATAGACAGTCCGCACAGTTGATCACACGCGAAGTGCCTGCCGTCAGCAGCGCGAGAGTAATTACGCGACAACTGATATATTGCAGTTAACTAATGCTAATACTACTAACCTTTGTTTTATACTTACTCATACGATGAGAGTTTATTATATTCGGTCGGATAGAATAGAAATTCAAAAAAAGTTCAAATTTGTTGTTGACAATGGTTAAAAATAAGTGCTCATATTCGATTCGGTATGTATCAGAGATTCTAAACGCTTAAACGTTTTCTACACTCATAGCCCCACACTAGGATTTCTTCTGTGTCGTGGGTGCCATGAACACACAAAGACGAATACACAAACAACCAGACCCAGAACAGAAATCTCAACTCATCATTCAGATTCAGACCACTACAATGGGCTCTTTAAATTCGAAAAAAAGGGTAAGGTGATCTGTAATATCATAAGTATAATACTCTCTTTCGTAATTAATACACTATTTTTAATTTTTAGGGATTGACTAAACGTGCTTCCTTAATTATTTTGAAGGTGGTAAAATTCTTTGTGGTTCGAATCCGGTGGTACCACCGCCACACCTATTTCTGCCTCATAATAACAGTGTTATGCGCTGTTGTGTTCTGGTCTGAAGGTTGTGGTAAGGGAGACATACTTTTCTGAGGCATTCCTCTTTAGGGGGTAGCGACGCAGCTGTGGATAACCTTAGGTGAGACATTGATCTTACCTAGGGTTGATTACAGATGTCCATGGACGGCAGCAGCCACTTATCATCAAGTGAGCTGCAGGCTCGTTTGCTACTTCCATATTATAAAAAAAAATAATCGTAATCCTTCTATTCCCCACCCCCTCCATCTAAATGCAACTGCTTTACGTTAGCCATAGGTGTACCGGCTCGAACTACTACTTGTTCTATCGTTTATCAAAATTACCCTAATCACTGGTCTTAGTACAATTACCGTATCCATTTTAATAAGATTTATCTACCTGTTTTGCCAGACGCAAATCTTGCGAGATCAAGTGATAACGTATCATACATAGATCATGCTAAAAGAGCCTACTGTCATTCCAAACGTTAGTAATTAGGTACCTGATATATGACATGCAATCGCCATTCTGAATATGATAGAACGCCAGTGCATTCCGAATATTAGAATATCCGAACGCCGAAGGCAACCGAGTCGCGATGGATCATGCGCGAAATGCCACCTGTCATCGTAAGAGCAATTAGCTCTGAATAGAAGCGCGCTTATAATGCACTTAAGTATGTATCGTATGGACTGTTCAAACATAGTTTGATACGTTTTTTTATATCAGCTTGAAGTAGCAAATCCATGCATTGTACCTGATGGTAAGTAGTCACTGCCGCCGATGAACATGTGTAACCAACTTCTTATAACCTGGGGTCGATCTGAAGTCACAGTCACATATGTTTCTACTCCTGGGGATTAAGATGGTCACTTAAATGAAAGTGAAGCTGTAACCACCCTCCTTCCGAAACGCAAGAAATGGGGGGTTACCTCCGCGGGCAAACCACATTCGTTCACCACACCACCACCAATCTACAAAGAAACGAGTAGTAATCACAACGTGCGCATTTGAATATGTGTCTGTATTTGTTTTTGCCTGCATAAATGCTTAGTTGCTTTAAGATACAGAGGCTGGGCACAGTTTTTGAAATTGCTCTCTTTAATTAATTACCTGAGTAAATTGCCATCTCTGTGTATGATATACCACGCTTTAGTACTAATTAAGACCAGATATAATGGGCACAAAAAAAACAATTCTTACCATCTACAAGATCTGGTGATTAAATCAATCGTTAATTACCATATGGTATTTTTCATGAATCAACGAGTTTTAAGTAACAAGGTCCTAGTTGCAAGGTGTACGTAACAAAACAAACAAAAATTCAGATGAATGCCAGAATGATACGATCTTGTGACACCGTATGTCATGTCACTCATGACTAACGCGCATGTCATATGCGCGCGCGCAATTAGCCGACGACTGATGTAGAGCGCGAATTACACGCGCTCGCTATTGCGATTATGACGGAACTCGTCACTGGCGGTTCCAAATAGACGAAAATTATGTGTCCTATTTGTTAGTAGCTCCACTGTTGACAGTGTGAATTGTGGTTTGGTGTAACCGGCCAATAAAAACCGAGAAAATAGGTAAACTCAGAAATGTTTTGACTTTAGAGCAATTCTATATGACTTTATGACATATTGCGCTTTAGGCATTCCGTGGCATTAACTAATAATTAGTTTGATTTTTGTATTTTGAAATCTGACAAGTTTTGTGCTCAGATCTTATATACCATCAGTACAGATGAATAAAGCAGATATTTCTGTGACATATATTAAAATTATCTGGTAATTGACATAAAATAAGCTCATGATCGCCTGTTTAACATTTGGCATAAAAGATCGTTCTTATTGCTCAACCCGTATTCTCGGCACACTTATGAAATAAAGAGGGTTGTACTTTTCACTAACAACTTAAAATATCGAATGTATCTTTTGTTAAAATTTATAACAGCAGGTGGGCGTTTCAGCGGGCGGATGCTTTATATCAAATATACCAAAACGTGACATATTTATGACAATGGCAGTAAGATGACAAATAGATGCGTCATGTTTATTTCGCAACAATATATGTCGTTGGCAATATTTAAGTCAACAATTCACATAATCCGAACATCATACTCGAAATGAGGTGAACGCGCGCATTTTGTCATTTTGATTAGGACAGAACTAAGCTGACATACACCGCATTTACCCTGTTTGAATGCTACACGCATATATTTGCCGTTATTTGACAGTGTTTAGTCACTGTGCGATGATGTTTATGAAGTGTTGTGAGTCAACAATAAATTCGCACAGAATTGTAGGGTAAAACATGTTTTGAAGACTGGCTTTAGTCTGTCATGACAAAAATAGTATATTTATTGAATATAAAGGGTGTTTGTAAATGAAATAGTAGCTACCACTCGCTAACTTCCCGTGGATGTCGTAACAGGTTAAGGTGCTAAGGTGTAAAATCCACTAGGTGGGAAGCCGCATTTTCCTGTGTAAAATCAACACCCACATCGGTTACCAACACGCATGCCAGTCGCGGGGACTAATGGCAAAATCTCCATCGGACGAGAGCCTATGTCATCAGCATAGGACCTAAATGTCAATGCATGGATGGACTGTGATTTTCATTCATCAAAAATATTTTTTCTTTAACATCAATCTTTTATCAACGACGACCCGCGTGGCGGAGCGGTCGCCATGCCAGTCTGACACGCAGTGGGTTCCGGGTTCGTTCCCCGACCAGACAGACATCTGAATGATGAATTTGAATTACTGCTCTGGGTCTTGGTGTTTATGTATTCGTTTTTGTGTGTCCATGGTACCCACAACACGAGAAAATCCTAGTGAGGGGCTATGAGAGTAGAAAACGTTACCTTTTTTTATCAAACAAAATCTTTTTATAGGTACGTAATATATTAAAACAGTATTCCTAGAGTTACTCCTATCCTAATTGGGGTTGATGACAGATGTCTACGGGCGGCAGTGACCGCTTAACATCTAGGTTGCATGCTCGCTTGCCACTACCATTACATACAAATAATAGATGTTATACCTACACCCTGTACGTAATAAATTATGCAGGCGGTTCAAGGACACGTAAGCTGTTATTTTATAAACAGTGAATGAATTATGAGGCTGCCATTTTGATTATGACGGAACGTGTCAGGAGAGCGACGAGGCGTTATGTTGAATATAATCGTTAGTTAACTTATAAGGGACGTTATACGTTATTTACTGGCCGTTGCGTTGTATTTACTTTGTATTTGTTAGTTGTAATTAGGCTTTAATTCCCAATTGGTGATATTAAATAATTTACGATATACTTAAAGCAAATTAAGTTGAACTGAAAGCTCATCCATTTGAAAACAGAAATATCATAGTCTCTTCGAACACCAAAGTTTTATAATGAAATGTTTGGGATCAACTGGATTTAGAAGGTATTTTGTAGGCGACATATATGTAGGTAGTAAATGATAAGGGGTCATTGTTCTCACGGTCAGTATTGTATCAGTCTTGCCCTCATTGCCTTATTCTAACATCTTATAATAACACGACTTGTTTATGAGTCTGTGGGCATTTCTCCTTGATTTTGACGAAACTGCAGTCAACCAACTATTTTTCAGATCTAAAACAGCTCAAAGGGTTAACATAAACACGTCCTTAGCGACCGCCATTATCACGTTGACAACTACAAGGCGAGCCGTGCAAGCAGCCGTAAGACCTAGTGCATCTAATGCACGTAAAATAGACTTTAAGTATGACACATAAGGGCGGAGATGACGGCTCAGTGGTTGGTAACTGTCAGAGGCGTAAGCATCTGTCATTCGCTAACAAATGTAGACAGGAATTGATGCGAGCATGGACAGTGAAAAACGCGGAATCGCGCGTCCAGATTCTATATTTAGACCCACAGCTGTCGCCGCACGTCCCAGGGTATCAAACCACTACTATATCAACGCCACAACACCTAAGACTAATCGCGTAAATTAGCAGACGCGACAAGAGTAACATTGTAGTTTTATGCCTATTTGAATATGTGACGACTTTGGACTCTGCTCGCTAGATGCTCGGTTGGGAATTGATTGCGCGTTAAACCGCTCATAATGGATGTGGATATTTTATCGTTATTGGTTCAGGTTTATCTTTGTCTTATGAAGAGGTAATTTATGCGTGAACTATATAGGTTAGGAATTTGTTATAAAAGTTGTAACGAATTACGGCGGTTTAAATTGCATTTTATGTCAATATTTTTATTTATTTTATACTTTTTTATGTTCAACGATATGTTGTCTGGCTGACAGGGAAACTAACTTTCGATGCTGTCAAGTAATAGAATGCAGAAAGCTGGTACGTACCTTAAATTAGCCTTGATTCAAATCTCAATTTGGCATCGAATATTTATAATAACACGACTTGTTTATGAGTCTGAGCGCATTTCTCCTTTATTTTGACGAAACTGCAGTCAACCAACGATTTTTCAGATGTAAAACAGCTCAAAGGGTTAACATAAACACCTAAAGTGTAGGCTGAAACTCCTAGCGCGTCAGCTCATGTGAGAATTGCTTTAAGATCTAAAGACTGTAACATCTTCACGTTAGTCTATGACATAAAGGTTGACAGCGGTACAGTGGGCGTTTTGTTCATACATCAGTGTGATTCACGAAAAGCAAGGACAGTGCATTCACACCTTTAGATCTGTCAGGAACAGCGTAGACGATCTTGAGATATAATTGCTAATTTTAGTTAATCACTGTGAAAAATCGTAGAAGGACTAAGTTGGAACGTCTTATCTGGGGGCACGGCTGTTACCATCCTTTACTCGAAGCATATATACTTTAGAACACCATTAAAACCAGCACGTTTCATTGGACGTATTTTATAGATTTGAATTAAAAAACGAGCATGCAGTCTATCTGATTGTAAGTGGTCTGCTCATGGACGTCTAACCAAATGTTTGGTGACCAGTTCCTGAAAGAATAGTTACTACTTGAAACCGATCATAGATGAGCTGCCATACCTAATGGCAGTCTGAGATGATCAACTCATATGTCAGTGGTATAAAAACTTCTACCAAGACCTGCTTCACGTTAGAAGTACTAGTTGAACATACAATGGTAACTAGCTTGAATTATTAATTTCATTCAATCGGTTTGTGACAATTGTATACAAAAACGAAAAGAAATATAACTTGAGAAATGTTAATTCTGAGCGCTTTTTTTTATATACACATTTTTTTTTATATCATAAACACAGCCTTTGAAAGGCCGAACATTGTCATATAAAAATAAATAACATGCCCCACATCGGAGGGTATTACGGGCATGTAATATACATAATATTAGTAGTGGACCGGAATTAAGGCAGGCGACCATTATTACCATCGCGGTGACGGTATGTGTCAATGTTTTATGGGTTTCTTAACATCTACAGACATAGATTGTGTCAGACACGTAATATAGCCGACAGAATAGGCTTATACGGTGTGTATGGACTTAATTATATCTATCTTAATACAGATATGTAGACGGGCCGTGTTTGTCAAAATTGTATAGAAAAATATGATTTTGTCTGCCACGGCCCATGCCTGGCACGTTCAATGTCTGGTGATATAAATAAGCTCAACGCGTTTAGATAATCATCTCATGCTTCAACTTACCACTAAATGTCAGAAAAACAAATGTATGTACCTAATATATTTGACGACCCGCGTGGCGGAGCGGTCACCATACCGGTCTGACACGCAGTGGGTTCCGGGTTCGATTCCGGGCCAGACCAGACATCTGAATAATGAGTTTCAATTCTGTTCTGGGTCTGGTTGTTTGTGTATTCGTCTTTGTGTGTCCATGGTACCCACGACACAAGAGAAAATCCTAGTGTGGGGCTGTGAGTGTAGAAAGTGCCTTTTTTGTCGTTTCGTTTTTTATATTAAATTAAAGCAATAATACAAATGTATGATGAAGTAGCGAAATTAGTCTTTCAAATTTATTTTATAATTTACTTTATGCGAGCTTCTACGCTCTTGCACTTATTTTTAATCGCTCCTTTAATTAGCCATTCATTAATTTGTCTGTAAGTACGTTAGTGTTAATAGTACAGGGTTATTGAGACGGTTCAAAAATGTCTTTCATATATTGTTACCATACTTAAAGGATTTTTTAAAATAACTGAAAATAAACAAAGAAACAAGTAATGCTATAAGTAAAGCTTACTATGCTATGTTTGATACACACATTGGTGCAACTTTTTTAAATATGTTTAAAAGAGTACATATACATAAAGACAGGTAATTAATAATTAAGACCCAGTTGCTTTTGAAAACCGAAATAAACATAAACACATAAATCCGATAGGTACATAACAATAATATCATATAGGTATTCGTACTATCATAGATGCGTATCAATAAAATTTTATCCTTCGGTTACCTATTATATTCTTATATCCTCTACCATCCACATTCATTCCAATATCCAACAAATCAGACAAAGTCCGTCATCCAGATACACATAGCACTAAATCATAAACAACAAAAAAACAAAGCCACAAAGAACGACCGAGGCTCCATCGGACGAAATGGCTCGGAATCTATAAATCCCTGACGAGACCCGATCTTGGACCGTCACAAATATGTCAAAAACACCCATAAACGTCCCGGGGTATCTCCTAGAGATAGTTTATTAGAAATACCACAATGAGGGAGCAGAAAATACGTTATTACGGCCATTGATAAAACGCAAGTTTTTCTCGAAAGCCGTGACGGATCAGCCAGCAAGTTTGTCAGTCGTGGATATTGATTCCGAATAGTTTATCGCGATTTATGTGTTGTTAGCTGTACTGCGAAGGGAAGGATATTATTTATTACATTCTTTGGACTCTTTTTACGCAACTTTTGAGTGGTTTACGACCCAAACACCTTTTGGTTATCGACTTTTAGACAGTGTTGTGACTGACTTTCTGTCTGTTTTTCGAACATTAAATACAAAAGATTATTTAATAGGTTTTGTTATGTTTTCGTTTTAATTTCTTCTGTGTGTCTGATTAAAAATATTATGTGTTATATCTTGTTTTAATATTTCCCCAGTGTCTGTAGAAAAATGACAATGAAAAAAACATTTTTAATTAATTTAATTTTAACTGCATCACAAAAGTGTTTGCTTATTTATTAAAATTCATTGGTGTATATTTTTTATCACCTCACTCGCTATTTAATCTGAGGTACAATCAAAACGAAAAGGTTTTGAACATTATTTTTAATATCAAATTACATTCACTTTCCTTGTCGTTCCGCTAATTAAGTTTAAAACTTGTTTTTAATGCATTAATGAGCTGCGACCTAATTATACGTCTGATCATCATATTTAACTCTGTAATCAAAATCGCTGAGATTAATAAAAAAACAATAAAAATTGGTCAAAATCACATTGGTTTTACAATAAGTGAGACCTAAGTGCAAAAATTGGAATATTTTTTCGACATTAAACAACGTATTAGGGTCAATCTCATAACCGTAGTTAAATTTCAAGTAATAACGGTTCCGAACGAAATGACGACATCAAGGGATCAGTCGGTTGGAATTAAAATACCGTGTTTTCTTGAAATATAATGTGTTTGTTTAAAAATATTCGTTGCATCACTCGCGGTGATAAATGCTGAACATCAATGAAATTAATAACGACTTGGCATCGACGTGTCGCGGACGCTACGAAAATGGCGCCTGGACGGAAAGTACACTGCAAGTCTTTAGGCCGAGAGCTTGTCAGTAAACAGAGAAATGATATGAAAACCTAAAGAAAAAGCAAACTAGATGTAGGATAGATATCTGAGACAGGTTAATCTACCACCACTGGTGCTTGTCAATGGTTTCTCCCCGCCACCGCAGTTTTGTGACCATCCATCTAACATATATATATGTATCAATTCCGCAATAATATTAGTCTAAAATCATATATGTATAAAAATATACTTTGAAATTGTCTATAAGTTAAATATTAAAGTCACATTTATTTCATAAAATATATATTATTTTTATAGATATGGCCAAGTACAATTAATGTTATATGAAATGTATCGAAAAAACAAAACTAATATTTCGACGATATCCAAATGATGCATATAAAAATTGATAATATTACTATCAAGGTAGTTATCATTTTCATATAATCTATTGTTATGTATAGTATGTATAACAGTACTTTATATTACAATGATAATTACTTTCATAATAATATAATTAATTTTATACATGTGTAGTATTTTTGTTTATATGTATTTTTCATAAATGATTTAGTATATGATACAATAGTATAGGATAGATACAATATGAATAAATAATACTCATCTTTCTGTCACAAGCTCTCAGTCTAGCCGGCCGGCCGACTTGATAAATATAAATAGGCACAATTAGCGTTGATTTATCAGCGGCCCGACGGATTAAAGTCAGCGATTAATACTGACATCTGCGTCGATCGATCCTCCGCGACCTTTAGCTTTTCTCCGTGACTGTACTTATCGGTTTCGAACCGATTACGATTATCGATATGCTATTTATTTGTTTGGTTACAGCGATTATAATAGACCGGTTATATATTATATTTGTTCAATGGATTTGTGAATGTATTTAGAGTGCGCCGTGTGGTGACTTGAATAGCTCTTCCCGTTGATGTCGTAGGAGGCGACTAAGGGATAAAATCCAAGAAATGGGTGACAGAGTCTTTCTGTGTTACGTCAACACCCATTGCGGTCACCAATATGCATGCGAGGCTCGGTGAGTATGGGCAAAAACCTCCATTAGATTAAGGTTCAGCATTGTATAACAAAAAGCTAATAGATGGATGGAGAGATATGAGTGTAAGTTGAGTAGATAGATAAGATTCACTGAAATTTGAGAATATTTTAAAAATTTCAGGCATGTACCAACAGATCTTGAAAGCGGCTGAACCTACCTTGCAGGGTTTATCACAGGAAGGATATCACAGACTACTCTCTACTTACGTAATTTAAAATATCTATGCAATGATATATTGAATAGAACTGTTAGCTTAGTGCAAAAAACTTAATGTCGGCCGACACTCTATAGTTTAAAAAACAAGATTAATTAAATACTTCCCTATAAGTACGTTCTTATAATAAGAGAACGCATGTAGTATTTACTAAATGTATGTATTCATATTCCAAAATACCAAGTAACCATAACTTGACATTTGAATTTGACTAATTATTATCAAGCTCTGAGATAATTTTTCACTAATAATCGTTTTTATATCGTCTGATGGATCATGTCCGGTGCGTTGGTAAGGTGGAATAATGTTCGTACTTATTTCATACAAATTATTTCCGTTTGCAAATGTATTAAATGGTCTTGTAGTGTTCTTTGGTAACGCGATATTTATTTAATTAATTACCTCGAACTTATCATGATAAGCATGAAAGTTTCTTATAAGTAGATGAGCACTAGGAAATGGTTGAAGAAATTAATTTAACAGCATAAAATGGGTTTAAAGCTTTTTTACTACATGAAGTAGCAAGTGAGCATGGAGTCCATCTGATGGTAAGTGGTTACTGCCCATGTAGAGCAACAACTTCATCTAGAGCAGGTGTTTTATCTGAAGTCGATCGCAGATGCGTTGCTACTCCCGAGGCCTAAGAGTTAGCCGGTTACTAGTTTAGTTAGTTAGTTTCACCGAAACGCAAGAACTTCTTAACGCTAGAAATATGTGTGGCAGTGGTGTCTCCCCGATCACACTAAGCTAGTTCTACCGTGTGGTTAAAATAAATTGCATTAAAAAAAGAAAATATATTAATGGGTTTTGACTAATTTCCGATCCATCCATTATTGATATTCACTCTTGGACATAGGACATCCACCCAACGAGAGTGGTTCTATTCAAGACCGACTTCAAACGACACTAAGTTTAAACGAAACTTTATTAAACTCCAAAAATATAGTACCTGCTGCTAAGTTGTTCTAAAAGGTAGATCTGTAAAGCTTAACCAGAGGTGAAATCAAACCATAGGCTGTCTTTTGGTGGTCATAGGTCACGTGGTACATAAGAGTGTGGAGCTCGGACGAACAGATCGATGAATTAGATGATTCAGACTAAAAAATAAAATTAAAAAAAAAAACAAATAAAAAAGGATATACTACTTATATGAAGTCAAGTTTTATTTTTTCTGAAATTAAGCCAATGAATTTCAATCGAGATTTTAACGTATAGATTTAAATTCATATTGATACCTTACTGGTATCCTACACTGTAGGAGAATAAAATTGACCGACGTAGACATCGCCAATCGACCAATTTAGAATTGATGTTGCTAATAGGTACGGAGTACCGAACGGAACATCTTCCTAATTCGGCGGCGTCTGGCCATAATCGAATAACGTTGTCACGACGTCCGGTTATTTTCAGTGATCCGACTTCCGTCTTAATGTGTGCTGTAATGTTAGATTCTAGATACAAATTCCCTTACCAACGGTGCAAATGTCATGCGGATATCGATAAAGACTCGATTGTGTTGACAGTCAACAGAAAAGAAAGGTAATTACATAAAAGTAAGCAGAACGGAAATATGAAATAAAATGTAACCATTTCAGGGATATGCAAAAATATTTTCACAGTAATTCAAGACTTGTAGTCAGTAAAAATTGGTCGAAAACCTTTTGCACTCGGTGTCCATTACAGTTATTTGTACTCTGCGTTTAAAACTTTTACTTAGTGCGAAAACAAATATTGGCATTCCAAATCAGGTGTCTCAAATTTAATATTTAATAGTTTGGGACAACAGTAATTTTGACAAAACTTAAAAATAAAATCAAAATTTAAATTTTACTATACATTTCTTTCGTGTTAATCCTACGTCATTTCAATGCAATCAAGATTAGTATTAGTGCATCCAACTTCATTTAGCTCGAATATAACTCTGCTACTTCAAGAGACTATATTTTACTTCTCTCGATTGACATATTCAGACTATCATCCATATTAAAACTCGATAACAACTCACTCAAAGCTCTATCGAGAACCAATAGTAACATTAGCGGCAGTATTACAGTATTAGCGACAGTATCTGAGCGGAATAAGATCAACACACATTAGCTCTCAACTGAGCTGGTCCATTGTTTATTGATGCTGGCGACAAAAATACACGACACGTCCAACATCGAGATCTCGACCCGGTTGGAGTCAGCTCGAACATTTTATTGTACCGGTGACTATGCGAGAAAGCAATAGGTGTATAGGAAATGATACATCGGGATAGCTAAACTCGTCCAAGGTTCACTTCTGACTGATTTTTAGAAATAATGTTCACCTAAGTTGAAAGTAAACATCACAAGGGAAATTATAGGAGTGAAAGATAAAAAAAGAAATTCCAAAAGTTTGTAAAGTTAATAATATGCCTTTTAATATAGGTAATACGGGTACTCACGATATGCGATTTTTGAATTTATTTTTGCCTTCTCCGTTTCTCCCCGCACCGCAGTTTCGTCGTGACCAAGACCCATGTAACTCATGTGACAGGGTCAAAATATCGGCGAAAAGAAATTCCGTGACAAATTAAAATGTATCAATTCCGCAATAATAATAATAGTCTAAGATCATATAATAGTACACCGTTGGTCACTATGGTGGACTATCTAAAACCATCTCACGTCGAAAGGCCCTTGCTCAGCAATGGGACGAAGATAATAAACTAAATGATTTTCATTAATAATAGAGTCTCCCTCTGAAACCCAATCCCGTTTTTCGATACAAATCGATTACCACCATTTTCTGATTACTAAAACTAATCAAGAATCGTTTGAATAATCAACAGCTAATCAAAAATTAATGCTTATCTCCATTAGGTACAAGCGGATATTTGTTTAACGTTTAGTTTTAATTTTTATTAACATAACACGTATAACACGTGGCGCCCACGCAGTATAAGTGCCTGTTCACATGTACCACAACTACGCCACATTGCAGCGATAAAAACATGTGCATCGCTGCTTTGTGACAACCATACAAATATGTCTTCAATAGAGTGGACAGTCTTCTATGCGCGGTGTCGCTTGTAGTTGCTACGTGGTATGTACTATTTATACTGATTGAAATGTCTTCATTTTGTATAGGCTACGGGGGCACCTACAAATTGTCACTTACAACATCTTTCTACACTACCACAAGATCTGAACACGACATCAAAACTATGCATTTTTAAACAAAATTGCACACGCCCACGCTATAGTCGTTGTGGAGTATGGATGTGGTACGTGTGAATAGGCTCTGACTAGTCTATATTCGTTTATACTTCTATCGCTTATAACACTGTAAAGTTAATGTTGTTTTAACGCCTCGTAAAATCACATTGAAACGTCCAATTTTGAGTTTTTATTATTTTCTAATGGCGGACCAAGCAATAAAAGTTTTAAACAAATCTCGGTTCGATCTTCCATCATGATGCTGTATTAATTTTACGATGTTCTACCTTCGTTAGATATGCGATATGCGATTCTGAAATATATATTTTTTATTAATTTAATTTAAATTTCCGGATTTTCAGTTTAATAAAATCTTTTGAGGTAATTTTGAAACTTTTAAATATTCAGGGATAAGGTCACCTTTGTCATTCACTTCAAGCAAGAGTGTCGTTCAATAGTCGAAAATGTCATAGGGGTAGAAAAAATAAAACAGCATGCATAAAAAACAACATATAGTAGTATACATATATTTAGTATATTAAAACTGGCTGATTTCAACATAAGACTAAATATTTCTGGCATTTTTTTTCTTGCTTAACTAGCAACTCTTTACTCGCTACCAATGAAACACTTAGCCATATTCTTTCATTTTTATACTTCTCAAATTGCATTGTTAATTTCAGTATTAATTTTAATATGCCCGATGGAGTAACTCGATAACAATCAGAACTTGAAATGATACTAAATGTCATGTATATTTTATAACTTTGGTGATACTTATCAAGTTATCTACAAGGTGTATGTTTAATATACAGGTCGTAAAATTCGGGGTTGTCTAATTAAGGTCTTTGGAATTTTCTAAACCGGTTGAGTTATTTACTAATTGGTATATACGTGATGAGTAAGTATTATTGTGTTCTTAGTATTCTTATTAAAAATAAGTAGACAAGCCAGAGTCAGAGTCCTTTGGAGATCCCGGAGTCTTCATCTTTATTTTTTTTTTAAAACATAAACGCTTTCTACACTCATAGCCCCCATACTAGGATTTTCTCCTGTGTCGTGGGTGCCATGGACACACAACGACGAATACACAAACACCCAGTCCCAGAACAGAAATCTAAATTCATCATTCAGATGTCTGTATAGCCGGGGATCGTACCCGGGACCCACTGCGTGTCAGACCGGTGGTGACCGCTCCACCACGTGGGTCGTCTTCGCAGTGCCGAGAACGGCCACCGACGGGGTTTTAGTGCAATCAAAATCCCACATAACCTGGCGTCATTCCCACGGCGTCGGGTACCTTTAGGTTTCCCCTCGAAAACAAAAAAAAAGGCAGCAACAAGTGATCATAAGGTGATGAATAAAATAAAATACCTTATTAAACACCATTTCCTTCTGATACTTTCTGTTGCCATTATATTTAATAACATGGCTTAGTCATTAATTAACGAAAGTAGTATAGTACCTACACTACCCATACCTAATGTAAGGTAAATCTAGCCATAGGCATAGACTTATGCCAGCAGTGGCGACATTAACAAAATTGAAGGTAACCAGCCGTAAGTATTAT
>MOOZ01000612.1:472443-483786 GCA_002930495.1 Cecropterus lyciades | reverse complement strand
CATTCGGCTCGAAGGACCATATTTAATTTGCCTGTTTCAGACATTACAGTAAAGTAATATAAGGAGACGTCAGGGTTTTTGGTCCAGTTTAATAACCTTCAATGTACGCTAGGTGCGATGGTACTATTCAAGTGAAAGTCAGGTAAATCGAATCAGGAGGTCAGATTTGTTCAGATATATATTAATAATCTTGTGAATAAGTCTTGTGACACAAGAAAACGTCAGTAAAATACGTATAGTTTATAAAAAATATAATTTACTTTAATATAAAATATATGTAAATAAATATATATTTATGTTATCCGGCTCGAAGGGCCATGTTTTAATTAAAATAACATTCTTGTTTTTTTTCTATTTGTCAATATTATTTAATTAATTTTCTTCTTTTTTGTTACAGGTAAGTGTTGAAACAGGTGTGTGACACAAACAACCAAAATGGATTACTGTGCAAACTTTAGACAGTGATGTAAGTCTTCCGGAAATATACCATATCGGCAATTAAATGTAGGTACTTCATAATTATAGCTATGCAACCCTACCTAATGACAATCTGAAAGAGGGAAGAAAAAATTGATGGAAACTACTATTTTCATAAAGCATCGCTGTAATTACAAAAGTTTATAGACGCCATTTTTATAATCATTATTTCTGACGTCACACTTAGTCTCGTACTCTGTGTTTATCTTTATTACAACAGGAAGCTATGCTTCATATGCTGTCCTCTTCTTACACAACCAACATTGTGTCCGACTCGTTCGAACATAAATCATTTTGATAACCAATTAGTCAGTCAACACACAAAAAACGGTTCACTGTTTAATGGCGCGTCTAAACGGTCTAAGAGAGCCGTAAAAACATAATATACTCGTACATGCGGAGTGCATCGCACATACAATGCTATAGCCTGCGCAGGCGTCGAAGGGTCGAATCCATCACGCTGTCAACGTTAAAAAAACTCTCCGCCGGCCAATCAGAGCCCGACGTTTGAATAATTGTTCGATCAGAAGCGGCCAATGGGAGCGCCCGCGGTCTTATTCCGTTCAATGATTAATGCGTTGCGCCGGCGCATTTACGATCGACGAGTTTGAATGATTTGTCGGTATCGCGTCACTATCGCTGGATTTACGATCGCATGATGCGAACACGAACGTATGCTCTTCGTGCCGTCACGGAATGACGTACCCACGAGGGTGCGTGAAACTTTAAAACATTTGAATATGTACCGAATGAATCAATGTCAGTTTTGCGGCGCTTCAAATGAAAGTAAGAATCTAATTATAGACATCAACTGTTTCATCGATCGTGAGACGTTTTTCTTGCGCCATTCGTAATTGTTTGGTATGTAGATGACGGACAATATGTCATCTTGCGTATTTTTTGCACTTTCTAATCGTGTTAACAAGGCATGCGAAAGTATTTATAAATCATGACTTCTAACTAGTTAGTGATTGATGACCATGAAAGTTGTAGATGAATGTAGATGAATTGCTATTATTAGTTTCTTGAAAATTGAAATTTAGTCTATTAGATGTTTGCTACATATTTCGCTTGGAGACACGACTTTCATAGTATGTATAAGTAATATAAGTATGACGCTTTGTGCAGATCCGTCTCCACACCGGTGTCAATGGGCTATGGGTGTGACCCTTGACCGTACAAACATCTGAATGATGGAATTATATTTCTGTTCTCGGTGCGATTGTGTGTACGCATAGCTCCCACGACAAGAAAAAATCCTAGAGATTGATTGTCGAAAGCGTCATTATAATGAAATTAAAACAGGATACGTAGAACAAATCAAACGCTAAGTGGGTTTGAATTGTTTCGTCTTTTACCGCAAAGGTGCAAGTATTTTACCTTTGTTAACAAAACGCATGAGACATAGACTGCATAACAAAGAATGCTCGACACCGAACAAAGCGTCGTCGCAGTAGGCGCGTTAATTATCTAATCGGGCGCACAATCGGCCGGCATAATGAGGGGACGTCCCACATAAATCTGTCGCTGCGCCCGCGTCGGTACGGCACATCTCGATCCGCTTTGTTTACTTCTTGAACGCTCTTGCTATTTTTTGTACTACTTTTTGTATAGACACATAACACAGTAAGTTTTTGACGTTGATTTGCGGTTTGATTATTTTCTTAACTTTTTTAAATTTTTTTTTTCTAAAAGCGATAGTTATTGTTATTTATTTTTATTAAAATATTTTATTTTCGGAAGTATAAATAATTTTATTTCCGAAGTTTTCATATACGTTGATTAAATCAAATTAAATTAACTTATGTTTCAAATGAAAGAGCAAAAATTTCAAGACATATATTTTTAAAATAAAATATCAATGATTGTTTTTCTTCTTTCTAAGTCTGTAAGCTTCTTGATTGTAGTAAACCAAATTGTAGCCATTGTTAGTTGTCTAGTCGGGCACACAATCGGTCGGTATAATGAAGAGACGTCCCACATAAATCTGTCGCTGCGCCCGCGCTGGTAAACCACGACTTGATAAGTTTATTTATATCACTAGTTTTTACTACATTCGGAAACAAATCTATCGCTAAGATCTTATTGTAAGTGTATATACAAGTCATATAGATGTTTCGTCGTCAATTCATTACTGTCTTACTGGTACTGCCGGATTCAGTTCTCCTATCATAAAGTTTTAGGTCATAGTCCTCCGCGCTGGCCAAGTGCAAATCGGTAGACATCACTCACCTTTAAGATTTCTTTATAGTACAGTCATGTGTGTCGGTTGCGCCACTATATTCACCTTCAACGTAAAACAGTCATAATTAAATACGCACGTCATTTTAGAAAAATCAAAAAGCCTGGAATTAAAAGCTTGGATCCTAGATTGAGAGGCCGAGTTTCAACCTGTCACTGCTATACTGCCTTATTAAAATATTTTTACTACATTATTTTGCGTGTATCAATTTACATCTTCGTGAAACTACAACACTAGTTGTTTAAGAGCAAGCCGTAGTTACCACCTTAATTATCTAATCGGTCGAACTATCTCGTCGCATAATAAGCAGACGTCCCACATAAATCTGTCGCTGCGCCCGCGCCGGTAACGCGCGACTCGATCCCGGACAGAGGCGCGCAACAATTGGTTCTAGCTTTAAATTATATTTATTCATCTTTATTTTATCTTTATATTTCCTACGGTTTTATAATTCATAAAAAATCATATCAATATTAATGTTGCAAAAAAAAGAAACTACATGTATTTAAAACTTTGATGGTTACTTATATAACTGACTTATATTATTGATTTAGATGAGAGTATCTTCAAAACTTGAAACTTTTGAAAAAAATTAGCATGCATAGCAATTTTAACTAAACTGCAATCTCCTTATCAAATGTGACTAAATTGAACCTTATACTAAAGCGAAGATATTTAAAAGATGATTTGCACACAATTCACACACGGCAAAAGTAAAACTGAATAATAATAAAATATTTCTGAACATACGGGTATTGATACTTATGTTTTTTCAAAAAATTGACTATGTTATCAATGCAGCCTATATTTAGACATCTGATTTCGCATGTCATTTACCAAAGTGGAGCTTTTATAAAAGCTTTTTTTATCTACTATGGAAGTAGCAAACGAGCATGCAGCCCCCCTGGTGGTAAGTGGCTACTGCCGCCCATGGACAATTGTAATCAACCCTAGGTAAGATCAAAATCTCACCTAAGGTTATCCAGATGCGTTGCTACTCCTGAGGACTAAGATGGAATGCCTCGGAAAAGTATGTCTTCCTTACCACACCCTTCAGACCAGAACACAGCAGCGCATAATACTGCTGTTATAAGGCAGAGATAGGTGTGACGGTGGTACTTCCGGAGTCGAACCACAAAGAGTTCTGCCACCTTCATTCACTACGAAGTAAAATGTTAGCGTGATTCAGGAAGAAGTACTGTGCCATCTAGTTGTAGCGCCGACAACTGCTTTCGTAACGCATTTTCGTTTCATCGAGTTTAATATCACAAAGATTCTAGAGAAATTTCACGTCAAAATTGATCATAATATGAAATGCTCCACTCCATCACCACGTCATTGACTCGCCATTTCTAACTTTCGTTCGTTCGTATCCAGTTCCTTGTACATTTCGATGACAGTATGACAGATGACAGAAATGTCAATGACAGGCTGGCATGTGGAACGTTCAGGCTGATGGGCAAGCGACGACATGTTAATTGCGGCGTTGTTGATTGTCTTTCAACGCTTGATGTAGCACTGTTTACTGATTGATGGAAATGCTGATGAAAGTTTGTGGCCGTTTTCTTTAAGACAACACTAAAACTGTAAAAAATGAGTCTACGAGTCACCTGATGGTAAGTGTACGAAGCCGCCCATGGACCAACACCTAAATTCACACCATCAGCCACAGTTCTGTTGCTAATCACATAATTACAGAAAACAAGAGTTCCTGAGGATTCAGATGCAACTACTTTCTAAAGTATGTTTGCTTTGTTGTAGTATCACCTCATAGCTTTGCATATGTTTTTATAACGAAGAAACTGGCGGTGATGTCGCCGAAATATCTATGATGGGATACGACCGATATTTTACGGGCTTACGATGAAATGTTTAGCTATTGCTCTTAATTATTTTAGTTACACCGAGGTTGAAGAACGAAAGAAAATAATTACTATTGTTGGCTGCACATCGGCTACTATCGCGAGCATAGTTGCATCGGGTTTATTTTACGACTAAAGCTACTGAATAGTTTAAGTCTCTGTAATTTGGACTTCCAATTTGTTGCTTGAGCGACTGACGGGAACTATCGCTTGGCGACTATTTACTAGTCGCCGAGCGATGCATTGCTTTTGCTAGATGCTACCTAGTTTCGTGAACCACTACTACTACGTGAACCACTAGTTGCTCAAGCGATAGTAGGTATACAGCCTAATCTACCGGTTAGCCTAATTTCAATACGTACTTTGGTAACTTAAAAAAAATGAAATAAATAAAGGTTTTTACTAAACCACTTTATTGACTAACTATAAAAATATGAATAGGTAAATTTGATGAAATTATTATTGTATAAAAAATGTTGGTCAGCATACCCTAATACGTTAAGACTATGCTATGAAGACAAATGTGCTGTTTTTATTAGTACGACATACCAACTAACATAGTTGCGTTCCTGATTGATATAGATGTCGCTTGATTAAGGCTCTTTAAACGGCAATTAACAGCGTTTAACTGACGACAGTTAATAACGTTGTCACGCCTTCGTTAACGTGTTTGTGCTGTTTTAGTTACAGCTTGTGAACATTACGCTAATTAATTTTGAATTTAATTTACGTTTGAATTTTAAAGAAGTACCTAGGTATATGACTGTAATCTTATGAAAAGACCTGTATTTAAAAAAAAGTGACACACAGTCAAACTCATATACATACATACATATGCTCTAAAACATTACCCTCCTTCTGACACAGTCGGGTGAAGAGATACCTTATGATAAAAATCCGGAAACGTCTTATGTTAAACTTGAAGTTTTATTCTAGGTTCTGCTGAACCTATGAACTTGGTATCTAATCCCGAGGGTAGTTTCGATCAGGTGATCTTTTAACAACAGTATTCAATGTTCTATTTCAATTTCCTACCACGTTCTGCCAAGGGCGCTAATATATTGTGGGAGATAATCGGACCATTCGCGTAACTCAGGGACGCCATCTAGATGTCGCTCGGAACACTAGATGGCAGATACCCGATACGCGATCTAGAAACGGTAAGGTCCCGACTGTGTACAGCCCTAGATGTAGTAAAGGTACTAAAAACCACCATATTTCTGATCGGTTGATAGGTTGTTTTGTGTGAGTATAACTTGTTTATTGTTATAGTAAGGGGAGGGAAAAGTTGTGTATTTCTTTTTAATTGAAGTAGTTAACGGTTGTGCAGTTCGTCTACTTTTTAATGAGCACTTCCTAAAGATATCTGCACCAAAGAATCGCTGATACTATGATATGATTATATGATACGATGATTTAAAGGCAGTAGAAAATTTTGTGGAATTCGGAAGCCACGCCTATTTCAGCCCAATAATCGCAGTACTTGCTTTGCTGTCTTAGGGTCTGCAGGGTGTGGTAAACGGGATATACTTATCCGAGGCATTTCAACGCATCTCTGGTCAACCTCGAATAAGATTCTAATGTTATCATGGGTTGATTACAGGTATCCATAGGCGGCTGTTGCCATTTACCGTCAGATAGACTGCATGTTCTTATTACTTTCAGAGTGTAGTAGATGCCTCTTTAAGCCTAAAACTGTGTGAATAATTGTGTTGGTTGCACTATAATTGAACTTTAAATTATATAATTTGAAATCCAATTATGGTGCAACCATATGTTTTCTGTTAGATCTTTACGAGGGACATTCGAGGGACGTCGACCTCAGGGACAGAGGCAATCAGGGTTCCTAGTAGCGATGTGATAAACGCCCAAGAATCTGCTATATAGTTCTGTGAACCTGGTAATGGAGGCTACCTACGAATGGAGACGGGTTCCAGAGATCCAATGGAAGGGCTCGTCCGGCAAACCCCGTTATATCAATAGGAATATCATTCAAGGCTCTCCCGTGTACGACTTGAATCACATAAACATTCCGAATAATATAACCCATCACGAAAATCATTCACCGTAGATACTTACTAGAAGCGATGTCCGCCCACCCGACCATTAAATATATGATTTACAACCGAATATGGAATTAACTATCTTGTTTTAAATTACAAAATATCATTTCTGTAATATATTAGGGACTGTCCGTGCGAGATTTATGGTCACCTGCTTGACCCTCCGGTTGAAGCGTTCAGTTTTTGATATTATTGATCCCGGTTTTTATTTTGTCAGGTCGATTTAGATTAAATAATATGTTTTAACGTTATTGGCTGAACGTTAGGCGTGCATGGAATTAATAAAGATTAAAATTTATATTTTCTGAATCTTAAATTTATGTCATTTGTTGATTTGATGTCATGTTATGGTTTATTTTGGGCTCCATCCCCGCGCACCGGCAGGTAGAAGTTGAAATATAATATTTTCTGTAGAAATAAAACTAAATAATGTAATTTACCATCTTTGTCAAACAATAAAATAATTTAATTAGGAATACTATTTTAAATTATCCTCCATACAAACCTTAGTACTAGCTTATTTCCACGGCTCCGCCAGCTTGGGTTACTTTTACCATGTTAATGAGATTGCTAGATGTTAGGTCATATCCAGGTCATAAACTATCTGTGTGTCAAATTTTAGCGAAATCCGATCAGGAGCTTTTGTGTAATAGAGGTACAAACATACTTACATCCTCACAATCTTTCGCCTATATAATATAAATAAGTAAGTCAGATTTTTGGGCTAATGTCACAAATATTCTATGTTATAGTGTCCACATTTATCCAATATTCAAATTGACTCACTGTCCACCGACTAGACCAACATAAACCAGACAAAATACGAAAGATCTGACAGTTGGCGATAAACTTCAAGAGTTTACAAATGAAATCCGACAATGCAGACAGACTAGTTTAAATTATCTACATTATCAGTAAGTTAAACGCAGTTGTTGCAGATAATTGATAGCAGATCTAAATAAAGTGCCGTGAAATTGCCGCAGTGCCTACCTGCTGCAAATATAGACTGAAGGGACTTATAAGTCGCATTGCCAAATGATATGACCCATTTGAGTCATTGCCGGTTTTGGGTGACCATGCTTTGAGATGTATTATGGGTATTCCTATCTCATACAGTTGAAATTTAGATATACGATTTTTTTGTTCCATAATGTCAGAAAATTATACCACCATAAATAGCGATCGGTACTTACACCTATATCTTACTGTACATTCAGTTTATCAACTATCTTAAACATTGATAAAATTTATAAAGTATCATAGTATTTTTTTAAATAATTAGCACCATTTATCGTCATTTAATATTAATAAAATATTTAAATAACGACCAATCCCAAAAGTAGTTATGACAATAAAATAATCCATATTAACGGCTAACAGTAACATTCACGTCGTCTAACCCAACAAACATAACGAGGCGGTTAACGGACCGACACTGTTGTTTGATATTAACTTAATGGGAATGTCCTAGCTATTACAAGTTTTATGCACGCCGAAGTCCTCCTTGTAAATGCATATCAAATATAAACTGTATGTTTAAGAGATTAGTGTTGATATTAATACTTGAGAATGGGATCGTATCGAATGTTTCAAAGTGTCATTCGTATATCATTTTTATTATGGTCTTCGATTAAAATATGATAAGTTTTGATTGCATTAATGTAGGATGAATTATGTTGCATGTGACAACAGCAACAAAAACAAATATGAAGATATTATACGTAGTAAGACAACATGCAATATACGGATAGACTCAAACGCTGCTAACACTGTTTAAGCTGGAATCATGTAGTAAAGAAAAGACTTAGGGTAGTTGTGTTTAGCTCAGCATAGAAATAAAGCTTAAATCTTCATTGGAGATACACAGATGCATATGAGATCGAATGTATGCTCGCTTGCTATTTGTATAATATAAAAAGCTCTCGTTAATGCTTATTTATTTATTTTTGTATCCAATATAAAAGGCATGCTACTAAAAAAAATTGAAGAGTAATTTTACAACTTTATGAATTTTACTGTTTTGAAAATATCGGAATTAGGACGTGTTTCCAGGCAATTGACTGTAAATCAATCAATTAATTAATTATATTTACAATTTGTGGTTAAGGTCAATGTCACTATCATTATTATCCTAAAAAATCTAAGTGTTCTACTGCAAACGACTACTATGTATTACAAACTAATAGTAAATTACAAACAAAAAATACAAAAAGTGGTCACTGCCCATGTACATTTAAGAATTACGTCAAAGAGCTTCGTGTATGAATAAATCTAATTTCTTCACATCCTTAAAACCAGAATACAACCGCAGTTATCGCTTCTATTAAAGTAGAAATATATTTTTACTTTTACACTTTTTAGTGACTATCAGTCAGTCGTTCGCAAATACCAGTCTCACTCAGACAATCATTCAATTGCGTATCGCTCCTCGCTTCTCTTTTAAGATCGTGCAAGGCCCCACAAATGGAACCATGATGTCACCCGACTTTTTGGAGACGAAGTTATTTATTATACTTCATTTTTATAGCACCAAAACTATAAATTAATGCTTGTCGATGATCTATTGCTCATAATTTTGAGTGTTGATTACTATTTTGATTGCCATTTCGACTCTGTATCCCGCTGTGTCATTTGAAATTTTATAGCTTTTTTTGTTAAAGCTATTGAACATATAAAAATTGTTGTCGTTGTCTTGCAAAATATTCATTGTTTATTATATATGTAAAGGATTATGTTTTGAATTAAATTATTTCTGTCTACGTTTCTAATAAATCTTATATGTTATTTTGACAGCTATACGGGACGATTCCATATTAGGTATATCAGATACGTGGTGAGTTATGGTAATGACATTATTTCCTAATTAGTCCATCATTTATTAGCATATACCAATCGCTCCGAGGTGTTCAAAACGCCCTTAAGATTATGACGTATGAAAATTTCAATGTATTTTTCCTTGTTTTGACCTTGTTCAGAACCCAGAACTCTAACGTATAATCAATATAAACTTCATTAACTCACCTCAAAACTGTAAAAAAACTTCCAGCCAATTTCATGCAATATGCAATAACATCTACTCTTATGCACCAAAGCCCATAATGGAGAAACAAGGCAATGCACTACGGTTCTCAAAGTGCAGGTCATTCAAGCCATCAGTGGGAAGTAATCGCCTTGAGTGAAAACTGCCATAAACGTATCCTAGCAGATACGACAGTACTCCAAAGAGTGCGCAACACACAATATGTGTTACAGTTGTATATACAGCTTTTTATACCTACACGACGGGTGACTCTCTGAGGCATCACATTATATTATGCGTTTATTCAAGTTCTGTACGACAATTTTGCTGAGTTTATTTATTTACGTTCATTTTCGTAAATTATTTCATTTATTTTTGTAATAGATTTTGTTTCCATATATATTTGCCAATGTCATCCCAGTCTCACAATGCTTGTAACGGTTGAAGTACAGAACTTGAATTGTTGTTTGTTTGGTTCTTAAGACGAGTCATACGTAAGTTGTATTTATAAAAATGTAATTATGAATACAAGTCGGTTGTTTCATTAAGAAACTTGTAATTGATGTTAAGTCTAAATATTTATGTTAATGCAATTTAAAACTTGAATGTTCAACCCATCCAATGTATTCTATTACCGAATTGCACCTAAAAGTCACTACCAAGTCCCAATTTAAAAGGGGCATCAAAATTGAAGTCGTCTTCAAAGAAACAGTCGGATAAGAATACTGCACAATGCGACCATTAGTCGTAACTTATTATAGACAATTTCCTAGAGTCGAGCGACCAATCGGCTTGAGTGAGAACCGCTATAAAGGAAACGGTTAATAGCGACTGCGAAATTACGGACCGGAACTGTATTACTGCGCGAATTTAGTCGCGTAGGTAAAATAGGTTGCCGCTTCTGTGACTTATTCTTCTGTGTCTCTTTAAGGTGTGAGTGTGTTTTTATTGTCATAGTAACAATAAATAGCATAACGTTGGAAGCACATTGCTTCGTTGCATAAATAATAACACAACTCAAAATCGCTAATTTTAAAGGAGAACCAGGTAAAAGTTAAACAAAGGTTTTTGTGTTTATCTTTTCCATTAATGGAGTTAAAATAAGGCCATTAACTACAGTGGACTTAGGTCAAAATTCAGATCTAAAATAATATGTTAAGCGGAAATCTTTAACATATAATGAAAAAAAAAATACTTTTGTGGTTAATAATGCAAAGCGCCACACAGTCTTAATACGAATAAAAATAACTTACAAAGCTTACATACTTGTAAATAAATTTTGAATGGGCAGACATAAACCTACTTAGGTACATTTGCATTTTCTTATCCAATATAAAAGTTCTACCGAGCACGTCACATTGATACTAACATCTGTTTTATGTTACAATTTTGCCAACAAGTATGCAGTTCATCTGATCTTAAGGAACACCGAAGCTATAGCTCGAATACTTAATGCTTAACGTTTTAAGACTAAGAAAGAGTAAATAGGCATAGTTTGAAGGTGGTAGAACTGCTTGTGGTTCGACTCCGGAAGCACCACCGAGACATCTATTTCTGCTTAATAACAGCAGTGTTATGCGCTGTTGTGTTCTGGTCTGAAGGGTGTGGTAAGGGAGACATACTTTTTCGAGGCATTCCATCTTAGTCCTCAGGGGTAGCAATCCATCTGTGGCTAACTTT
>MOOZ01000612.1:455487-467202 GCA_002930495.1 Cecropterus lyciades | reverse complement strand
ATGCTAGAAATTCACCAATGAATCGCATGCAAAAAAAAATAATGTAATATTTCATAAGATGGATATTGATATCTTTGCAGATTCCTTAGGTCAGTTTAAGAAAATACTTATGCAGCGCTGTCAGACATTTCATTTAAGTAATTATTTCTTATATATATTCTCAGCCATTTCTTTATTAAACAACGAACATTAACTTAAAGTATGTATTATCATCTGATTACAATGTTCTTGTAAAAATGTTGTGCACACCTGTAATTTAAGTGCATGTCACTGTAATGTCGTGAATATCTTCATTTGTACTTTTCTTGTATATGTACTTAGTTGGTATGCCTTTAATAAATAAATAAATAAATATGTGCAATCAACTCCAGATAACATCAGAGTCTTACCTGTGGTTGGCCACAGGTGCTACTTGTATAGACCAAGTTGGAAAATCTCGGATTAGTATTTTATCCTTATTATCCTTCAAACTAGAATATATCAGCGCTTATAGCAACACTATGTTATTTGATATCTCCAGATCCAGTCAAGCAAATAAGGACCAACAAAGTGGGAGTTGTCGTTCATTACACGCATTGTTATGAAGATTAAATCTATTAAGATTCTGTCTTGCCAAACCCTCCTAACCACACATTAACTCCTCCTATAAGGCATAAATTGTTGAACCACCCCGTAATATACACATATGCGTTGTTTTGAGGAAAGGTGTAATTCGTATATCATTTCCAAAGTCTGACTCAGTATCAAACTCAAATGAATCGAAACATTGTTGCAGTAAGGCAGATGTATCCGAACCACAGCCAAACTTCAAGTAGGAGATGTTGAAAAATATGACCACGACATCAAACAGTTTGCTCAACCAACACAAAATACCAACATAACAAAGACTGATCAAGCCGCACTGTCAGTTGAGCGCCAGAGGAATATATTTTTTAAGCGCGCCGCACACTGGGATCGCATCGCGCCTTTACAATCGCCGAGCTGACGTGGCCAGACCTCCGCATGCAGATAGGCTGCTAGCTTATTAATAAGAGGTAGCGGATTTTGAATGATTTTGAATGAGAATGATGTAGATGATAAATAATGTGATTTTTTTATTGTGATATCAAGATTATGAATACATTTATAGCAAATTATAGTGCTTATAAGTAAAATGGTTATTTTGGTTTCAATTGCATTGAAATGGTAGAAGAGTGTTAATTATTTTTTTTACGGGCATCATAATATTCACATTGTAATTAATGTGAAATAATAATTTATACAATATATTATGATGTGTGTGTGAAAAATACATCCATTTATCAAGCAAATTGAAGTAATACTCAATTATTCATAAACGAATGAGTTACCTAATCCGCTGCCGCTCCTGCCATTACCGCGGTAGGACCGTTAATTCGGGAACACACTGGCAATTTCCCGGCAGCGAAATAAGCGAATTAAAATCGCCTCAAAGCAACTGCTCGCAAAGAAACGCCTGCATACACTGAGCGGGGTTTATTTTTAGCTATTTATGGAGGTTTGCGAGTAGGTGGGGTGAGTGACGCCGGACAGCCTTTGAGCGGGACGGGTCGTATGCGTTTAGCAAAAATTACGGAAAATGGAGCGGTTTATGTGTTTGCACTAAAATATTGTTTTATAATTAGCTGTGTTTTACCTTCGTGGTCTCTAAAGTTGATACAGCGTCTCGTATCTAGAAATCTGACGCGGGGAAGAGATGCAAACTGTAAGGTATATAGTCACAGTTAGGTCTTTTGTCAATTTATGAGAATTTTTTCCAAAAAGGACTTAACGACTGATTTAAATTCTCTATTTAAACCCTTACATTAGAGTTTGAAAATGACAAAAAAACTATCTTGACCCCTCGTTATTTAACTTTCTGTGCCAAATAAATGGATATCATTCAGTAAGCTTAGATAAATTCAAGGGCGATTTAATGTTTCCTTTGAACCATATGAAAGTGAGTCGGCTATGCTTACACGTTCATAACTTTATAAGTACAGCAAAGTCGAAATCGCCAAAATTTTGATATCTGTCTTATTATAGCAGTAATCAAATGGCTTATATAAGGGTATGTTTGGAGGTTCGCCCTTGAGATAGGCGAAAAAAATATCTTCTAACTTTGGAGGACTTTTTGTTTTTTTGTCGACCAATTTTAGAGTCTATTTCTTTCCCACCTCCTATTACAGGTGTGAAAAAATTTCAGAGACTAACCGACCGTTCTTTTTCGCTAACTATGGCCATAGTCCCTGGCTGTATTGTATCTGGCTGTTTTCGTTTTGATAAGTGTACAGCAATATGCCAGACTGCATGAGCACCTGAGGTGTCCTGTCGTAAACGTCTTACGAGGAAGTACCGCATCTGTGGCCAACGTCCATTTAGACATTTATCCTATGTAGTGGTGATTTAATGTTCATATTATACACCAGGTGGTAGAACCAGTATAGTTAAACTAAGGAGGTACCACTGTCACACCTATTTCTAGCGTGAAGCAGTTCTTGCATTTCGTTGTAAGGGTGTGGTTGCCGGCTCACTTATATATGAAGCCCCCATCAGTCCTCGGGATTAGCAACGCATCTGTGATCGACTTCAGATAGAACCTTTGTTCTATGTGAGGTTGCTTACAGATGTCCATGGGCGGCAGTCACCACTTACCATTAGGTGGACTGCATGCTCTTTTGCTACTTCAATGTGATAATAGATGATAGAGATCGTTTGCGAGGTGTTAAAACGAGTAAGGTATTACTGGTCAAGTACCACCATCACACCTATTTTAATCGTGAAGCAGATTTTGCGTTTCTTTGGTCAGTATTAGAGTTTGAAAAGTGTGATTGCCAGTTCACTTTTTGGCAGCAGCAACTATTCTGTGATTAACTTCAAACAGATCCCCTTCTGTATGAAGAGACTTACAGATATTGATGGGCGGCAGTGACCACTTACAGTCAAATACACTGCCCGCTGTTTGCTATTTCGATCTTATAAAAATTCCACTGGAACGAAAATATTTTTTTCTCGTCAAACTATAATATAAAGCTATGTTCGTCATAGTCTTCAAACTTGTTTCATTTCAAATATTTTACTACATACATTTGCTTTGACAATCAACCGGTCAATTGAAACAAGATTTTGAGACTGGATCGGTCAATGACTAATGAATTCGGCTTACAAATGTCCCTTGAACGAAAGGTGGTCAATTTATGGCCACAACCATACATTGGGTACGCAATACCAGTCTCAACTAGGCCAAATCTGTTCCCAAGATACAGAAATCCGAGTAATTAATTTATTGACGGCAATTTGTATTTGTGTTTGACTGAAACGGACACAGATCGAGAAACGCGCCTGCGAAACGGACGTTTTGACGTCTTACGTCAATATGGAGTATCTAGGGTTCGGTAAATTAGACGTCAATTCTAATAAGTGTGGTGTAAAATAAAACAGGTTTTAATATTTTGTAATTTTATCTGTATTAGGTACCACACAAAGCGATAAAAGTTTAACTAAAAACCGATTTATTATATTATAAATGAAAATGTAAAAATTCAGATCCCTTGACTCTTGATAAAAATGGACTTGAAAAAGTCACATAGCAATACAAAAAGAATAAATGCTTTATAATGAAAGTGATTAAAACTTGGTAATTTTGTTATATTTGTATCGTATTCTGATATGTATTATAATTATAATATTGACGTTGAAAATTATAAACAAATTAATTAGAAGAAGAACTTTAACTTTTATCAATTTAAACTCTAAAAAAGTTACTGGAACGTAAATTCGCAACGCCACGATAGGCCCGAACACAATTTATAACGTCAACCGTAAATAGCGCACCTATTTACCCGGTTGAGACCTGCAACAAATTAACGCGCGTCACCGCGGCGTCGTTAATCAAATTACGCTGTCATATCTCATACAGTTGACGTGGATCCATCACGTTGACGCGTCTCTTCCGCGATGCGTTGTTTCATTGCACCTTTTATTACGTTATTATTAAATAATTCTATTTTTGTGATAATAATTCGTTGAAATGGAATCTGTTGCTTTAGTGCGTTGTTTATATTGCTATTAGAGTTTTTTTTTACCGTAAAACGCTTTGTATTTTTATTGTAAATTGTTAAACGTGTTGAATTTGATAATATTGTGTTTTAAGAACATTATTTATTTTTTTCGTTTTTGTAACTTCGTCCTTTAATTTGCTACATAAAAAAATTGACAGTATAATATAATTAACTTAAATACAAGTCAGTATTAGTAAAATTATTAATGATAAAAAATTCACATAAAATATATATTTATTTACATATGTATGAAATTATACAACCTATGTCACTCTATTAGACTGAAACGATTCTAATGATATGTCATATGTCACAATCCGTCAAGCCGTTTGGGCTGTAGCGTGTGACAAAGAAATGTTCATACAAACATACATATGCTCGAAAAACATTACCCTCCTTTTGATGCATTCGGATTAAAAGCGAAAACTTGCATGTCTTCTTCACAGTTTGTAATATCAAAATAATTTAAAACATTCGTGGTATTTTAACAATAAATTAATATGGCGTCACCATGCCGTCGTAAATCAAATTCGCAGCGCGTCATATCTCATCTACTTGACGCATATCCGTCATTTTGACGTCTCACGTCTTCCGCGTTCTCGTTAAACTTTTATTGCAGGAATTAATTTTATTGCATAGGACTATATCAACAAAATAAACAAGCTCTTATTGCATATGCAGTTTTATCTACATACATTGGAGATCTTATTCTTGAGTACGTGTAATTATGTTCTGTTCAATTCGCTTTTTAATCCTAAATTTATTTTTGGTCTGGTATTAATTATGACGATACAATCAAACACCAAATTGTTGGCTATTTTGTTTGTGTAAAATATTATTTTATGAAGGTTACTGTAAAATACGTTGTATTTAGCAAGCAATTAATGAAGCGTCGCTATCGCATCATAAATCAAATTACAAGGCGTCATATCTCATCTACTTGACGCTTATCCGTCATTTTGACGTGTCTGATCTTCCGTATTAGCTTGAAACTTGTGGTTTCTTTTGAAGAAACGTATATATCTATGTTTGTCTATTGATTTTTAAGCAAGATAGACTGAAGAAAAAATCTATAGATATTTATATATTTTATGTAATAAGTATATGTTATACTAGTAACAGTTATGAAGTTATAGGAATCTTGTGCTTCAATATTATTAACATGCAAAATATTATTGATAACAATTAAATAATACTCATCATTAATTATCAAATTCTTTGTTTTATTTCCGATTCTGGAATTGATATACAGTGATGCCTGAATTCAATAAATTATGTGAAATTTACTTCCATTCTCTGACATCTACATTTCATTCCATACTCTTAGTCTATAAACTAAGCTAAACAGTACATCGAAGCTTGCACAAGCTTAAAATATTATTCTAGTATTATTCTTCATATTTATCACACGACACTTTTGTAATAAATGATCCACAAACTCTACGAATGGCATTACTCAGTGATGGTGTCTATCACGTCTCATTATAGCATCTGATCACGGAAACGCTGCATCCACTAATCACGTTTAACGGTCCGCTATTCGTCACTGTCCCGTATGCATCACTCACTGGGACTGATGCGACAATATATCATTTAACTTGTCTTTGCTCGTATTGTCACGTATTAGAGTTCCAATTACCCTGTTTTGTCTGCATTTTGAACTTTGCGCTCCTGAGACGTCCAGTGATTTTTGAACTGCATCCTCCCCCTCTGTCAGAACATTAACATTACCACAAGGGGTGTCACAAGGCACATTGATAGGCCCACAAGTTTTGGTTACGTCGAACGTATGTCATGGCACATTATCAGAGTCTCTTAATTGAAGATAATAAGGGGGGACATGTGTCTCTGTCGCGTTTTTATGGGGTGTAAGTAAGGGATATGGTGTGTTTCGTTTTTTGGAGTGTCGTTAAGAACGGCTATTAATTTGCGTCAATCGCGTTTCCTTTACGAACGGGTACAGTTTTAGTGAATAATGGATCTGAAAGATTAGTTGCATTATAAATTTCAAGGAAACATAAGTAAATAACGTATATATATAAAATATAAACATAGACATATTTCCTGTTTTTTTTTTTCTTTCAAGGCTATAATGACATGAAATATTAATTTGTCGTTTTTAGAGATAAACCAGGTATCTATTAGAAATCTATCTGCTTATTAAAATAATGTTTAGCACACCTGAAAATTTTCTCACGCTTAACGGGTTTTATCATCAAATTTTTATTTCAATAAAATAAAAATTAAATATAGCCTTTCTGTAAAATGCCTGAAAACTTGTTGCCTACCAATCTAGATATTGCATAAATCAAGCAATTGAAAACATAATGAAATAATTCTAGTGTGACCTATCTTGCATCACGCTTAACCACTTTAGTTAACTTTCAATGGACCGTACGTATTCATGTGTACCCACGATACGTTCGTATCTTGCAAGAGTGAATTCTAGGACAGAAGTTTATAGATTGCTATTGTTCTGAGATCGGCTCGCCCGCTCACCTGCATTCTGCAATATCAATCCATCTGCGTGGGGTGGGGAGTGGACGGCTGACGTCTTCGGTAGTTGAGACTAGTGGAGCACTGGGGTAGTGGCTTTGTAAGATTTGTTGCTTGTTTTCGAATATTGTGAGCACTTGTATTTACTTCACGTTTTTGTGTTTGTGTACAATCAGGTCGTATCTTGAAATTTTGTGAAGGTTACAGAATTATCTATTATAAGGTTTTTATTGATTTATTGTTTTTTTAATCCGATTGAAAAGATATTTAGTAAAAATCTTTAAACAGGCGTGTGAAGAGACTTATTTGTAAAATTAGGATTTTACAAATAAGTAATTACTTTTACAAATATTAATTTTAAATACACTCGCAGGTGCAAGTTTTTAAAAGCATCAATTTATTATAACTAGCTTTTTAATATACCTTGTTCTTCATACATTTTAACAAAAAAAATAATCTGCAAGTACTGTCCAGTTACTGAGCTGCAGCGTTGTCAATCTGCTGAGGGGGACAAGGGGACTGGGAACAGGAGGCGCACCCCCGGGAGTCCGAGGCGTCTTGCAAATGACGTGACGTTTGTGAATAGCTGATGTTTGCCGCTGACTTTGACAGCTGACAGATTATTGACATTTGTATAACTGTATCTTTGACACTTTGTGTGCATTTCAATCTTGCTTATGACGTTTTACGTGCACGAGGAGAGAAGGTACGTTAATGCAACCGGTTATATAAAAACGGTTAAATTAAATAAACATAATTTAAATCGAGTTTGCTAGTAAGACTAATAAATAGTTTGCTAGTTACTCAACACAATGTACATTCGAATAAAGTTAAGAAAAATGCTATTTTTAGTCCAAATTAAAATTAATTGCACGTTGTTGATCACAACATACTCATATATAAACTTGAAAAATACGGCATTAGAGGGAAAGCTAACGACTGGCTCAGAAGTTACGATCGGGAACAATGCGTCGAAATTAATAATTTTGAAAATAATAACAAAACTACAATCAAAACAAGATCAATGTTTTTAACAAATAAATTTGGAGTCCCCCAAGGTAGCATCTTTTGACCATTCTTGTTTCTCATTTATATAAATGACATCTCAAATGTTACAACCACAAAAATATCTTGTTTGCTGATGACACTAAATTAGTAATTAAATGAAAAAATATAGACACTTATGACGAAGAAATAAATTTAACAATTCACAATATTACTAAATGGTTTAAAATTATGATTTGAATTATAATTTGAAAATAAACATAACTAAAACCAAAATAATGCTATTTCAGACTTACAATAAAAGCATATTCATCATGACAATACTCCAATTGAAGAAGTAGAGAAAACCAAATTTCTAGGAATTATACTCCATAAAAACTGTAACTGGAAAGGACACGTAGAATATATTTGTGATAAATAAGATAGGTGTGTATTTACAATAAAAAGTATGATATGGGAGGAAGCAGCACTTAGTGCATATCATGGATATGCCTCATCAGTGTTGTTATACTGTCTCTTATTGTGTGGAAACTCGGTAGACATGATTAAAGCCTTTCACAAAAAAATATGTTTGGTTGGTGGAGGTCTGTTTGTTTGTCAGACAACACCCACAATATTTTAAAATCCAATCCCAATATGGAAGCAGGATTGCTGGAAAAAAGAAATTCAAACTGTCCTTGCCAAAATCTCGACTAGAATTATTTAGAAGAAATGCTTATCTATCCTACATATAATAAGTTACCAGATGCATACAAAATCTGACATTAAATATTTTCAAACGTAAAATTACGAAATGGCTTTTGCAACACTGCTTTTATGACATTAATGAATATTTTTGATATATAGAATAATAATGACAGGCATGTAATAACTAATTAATATGTGATTTATATACTTCTTATGTCAATCATAATTACAATTTATTTAATAACTATAATCTTACAATTGACATGATTGCACACCATTGTCATTGTAGAATGTGCGATCTTTATTACTGTAACCATCGTTGTATACTACATTCTTGCAATAAATTAATTTCATTTCATTTCATAACCAGCTGATATCTACATAACCTCTACATAATTGTCAGATATATTTATCTTACGAAACACGACATCAACTGAAAAAAAGAAGAGAAAATAATCTTTATTTTTTTCTTTATCATACATTATCTTTACTAATATACCTACAGTAGAACATCATAAGAGCCTTCATAGTTGATATCTCAAAAGTACCTTAGCCGACGTTGAAATAATTCTCAAGTAGTGTCTAGTGATGCTGAGTTACCTGCAACGGTGTCAATCTAGGTAGGATGGGGTGGGCGTGGGGTCCGGCAAGTCGCCCGTCTTTGAGGCTATTTCATTTTGTGCAAATGACGTGATGTGTATGCGACAGAAAGCTTATACTTCTGTGTGAGTTGGACGTGTTGGACGTGGTTGAATGTGTGAATGTAAGTATATAATGGGTGTTGACTAGAAAAAAGTAAGCTAATTCGCTACTGGATTGGCCACTGCTGGGTCTCTGAAAATGAAGGTCAAATTCCGGTAAATTCGTTAAACCTTAATAAGACATTTATATATCTGTAAGTGCTTGATGGAAAACTTTAGTATGCGGGATACTTCGCGATATGTAATGGTCACTTTTTGATTTGAACCCTGAACCTCGCCGTCTTTTATACCACAGTCTATCATTTACAAATTAAAGACTACATATTGTTAATCGAGCGTTTATTTATGCTCTCGAATCAGCTTACATTAGAATTTTTAAATTTTGGTGGTTCCTAAATATTTATATTATGTAAAAAAACCTCAATGTAAATTCGGCTAAGCATCAAAAGTAATATATGCAAACAACCTATTTAATAATTTTAACATTAGTTAAATTCTCTATAAGAAATTATTAAACGATTTTAAATGCCAAACACAGGATGTTTTGGATACCCCTTTCTTTGTCTTTTAGAATCAGATACGTTAGATCACCTTCACAATGCCACTACAACTAAAGCAATTATCCCGACCTCGTTCCGTCCGAGTGTATATTTTTTAAAACGCACACACTGACGGCCCCCACCCTTATTATCTGGGGGGACTGACCGGGGGTGGGGTGTCACGTCACTCTCCCGGATCGCCATCACGACGTTCGAGCGTCTCGTTTGTGTCCCGACTTGAAGGGTTGGAGCGAATTCATTGTACGTTCCATTAAAATAAGTCTTGTTCCTTTTGAGATGAGATGGACGTCGATTGGAAAGCGCTATTAATTTAGCACGAGACTGGATGGGAGTTAAAAGCGTGTGTAATTACACATTTTTTTATAAGATTGAAGTAGCATAGGAGCATGCGGTTCACCTGATGGTACGTGACCACTTCTGACGATGGCATGGTTGCGTTACTATTCTCCAGGCCTAAGAAGGTCGCCTCTGATGAAAGTGAGCCAACCACACCTTTCCACCGAAATGCAAAAACTGTTTCAAGCTAGAAACACACACACATATATATAAGTATGTGTTTATGTGTGTGTGTGTGTTTGCTTTATAAGTGACCGTTAGTGGTTAAATTTTATATTTTTGATTTGGCATTTTAGTCTTGGTTGATGTATAGTGGTAGGTTAACCATTATAATTATGTATGCATAACATACATTATACACGTTAGCCACTAATTCCTTCGTCCATTTGATAACACCCAAATACAGCATTGAAAGTGGTAGAACCCTATGTGGTTCGATTCCGGAAGCACCACCGCCATACCTATTTCTGCCTACTTACAGCCGTGTTAAACACTGCTGTATTGTGATCTGAACGGTATGGTAAGAGAAACATACTTGTCCGAGGCGTTTCAACTTAGAGGAGTAGCAACGCGTCTGTGGTCAACCTCAGGTAAGACTCTGATCTTAACTAGGGTTGATTGCAGGGGTCCATGGGCGGCAGGAGCCACTCAGGTGGACTGCATGCTAGTTTGCTGCTTCAGAATTTTAAAAAAATATATGCTTCAGATGTTCCTCCATTACCTGAACATGAGGGACAGCAATTGGATGAAGATGGGTCGCAGGTATTGCCGGATATTTAAAAATTGAACTGTGATAAAGAATTTATGTCACTTGAATAAAGTCATGAATGCAACAGAATTCAATTTTAAAGTGCATCTAATAAACATCTCTTCTAACTTCGCACAAAAGAGTCCTTCAATCTTGAACTTTTTTTGAAAACAATTAACTAATTCATACAACGGAACAACATACATTTATTTTCAATGTTCTTACATAATAACATATAACTAGCATTATAGTAGACTTTATTAGAAATGAATTATTTTACGATATTTTTTTAAATACATTTTTGGTCAATACACTTTTCTTTTAATTAAATAAAGCTCGACTGGTCACGCAAACCTACACCGACTACTCAACCTTTAGAACCTTCGACATTTTAAGGAAGAAAAACATTCAAAATGCAAATAACCCTCGAATAGCATTCCAAAGAAAACATTCGAAAGACATTAGCAATTTCCGTAAGCTTCAAATACGTCATCGGTCTATCGGTCGATACGTAGCGCAAACTGAGGAAGTGTGCGCTATATTTTTTATTTCCCCGTATGCAATCGCTTCGTCTTACGTCTGCTCGGTGCAATATCAATCCATCTGGCGGGTGGGGGTGGCCCCCGCGTCACTCTTAAATGACTGTCACGGCAGTCTAGCTCGCTTCAAGAACGTTGGACGTCGCTCTGATATTGCACCGTTATTTGTTATTGTATCGCTACTTGGATGCTTAGATGTTCTAGATGATTATATAAATATACACAATATAAATATACTTGTATAAAATAAATAAGTAATTCATAAGATTTACTCTATGTTACTTTTTTACGGAAGTAATTTAATTTTTATGATGTAATATTCTATGATTTATATTTTAATATTATAGCGCAATTGATTAATTTCATTATATAACGGATACTCACGATACGCGATTTTTTGACGTTTCTATTTTTTATAAATTTTTAATATACTACCGCAATTTTCATATATCCAATCTTTAAATTATATAATTGATGTTTAACAGTTATAGAACTGAATCGTATTTACTCAAAATATTTTAAATTAGGACTACTCAATGTCACGTCTCCTGGGCTACGTCAACTATATATTTACGATTAGATAAG
>MOOZ01000612.1:436732-447915 GCA_002930495.1 Cecropterus lyciades | reverse complement strand
AATCTAATTGACTACACAAACACACTTAAATCTATTCTGTCTATCTATTAATGTCTACCTTTGAGAGATGCCTTCATGAACGTATAAATACACATTGCTTGTTGTGAATGTGGCTCCGATAAGATGGTCTGAAATGCGCCAACATCAAATTGGTTTACTTTAATTTTTTTCATCAATGCATCTCTCTCTCTTCGATTTTTAACACATTCCAGCAAGAGATGTTGAATATCTTCAGGTCTATCACATGTACAGCAATTTGGTGACAACACTTTTTTCATAAGGTATCCAAAAGCATTCAATGGAGCATGTCCAGACCGAAACCTTACTGCCACTGTGATCAATTGCCTATCAATCCTCACATTGTTAAACCATGGTATACGAGGAGGCTCACTCTGCATTGTTTTATACCATATACCTTTTTCTATTATTAAATACTTATCCTAACTTGTTCACATGCATGGAATCTCGACGTGAGTGCCTTGCAACATCTTGCCCCATACGTCAGCTTTCAAACTAAGACACAATAATAAGGAAATTGGCATAGCGGCAGTGTCGCCTCCGTCTCGCCACAAAAGTTCCATCTTTAATAATTAATTGACTATGCTGACGGTACAGTAGCGTATGCACGGTTCGCAATCGTCGGCGGCCGGGGACGTATTGGGTATGTTTCCATCAACCCAACCGATGCGATAATTAAATCCTTCCATGTAACGGACGTTTTGCGATCTAAAAAATGTAATATGCATGAAAGACTTATTATTTAAAAAGTAATGTGTTGAGAAAATATAATATATGCTTTTTATCAATTAATACTGACAAAAAAGCACCACTTAAATCAGTGGGTATAAACGTGTGATTTTTTAGACAAAAGCTTATGTAACACAGATGAGCACTGAAAAGATTTTTGATCCCATGATGAAGGGATGAATTCCCATAAGGGGCTGGATCTTTAGCCAAAGGGTGTAAAATTTTGTAATTGCTATTAATATAGTGCATCAATGATAAGTTTGGATTGTATAGTATTACTGAAATTTTTGACGTGCCTGCTCAACCTATGGAGAAGGGTCCACTGGCCGTCGTCGAGACGCGCCTGTACTGTCCCCCTCCCGGATGACGGCTGACGACTCTGACGTGTCTTTGTTGCAATGAACTGGATTAATTGTTTCACTTTTTCGAATTTTATTGTAATATTGGTGATTGGTGAGTGGTACTTGCTTACCTGAATAGCATAGCGGAGGTAACTCCCATGTTAATGAAAATAAAGTAGAATACGAGCATACATACATACAAACGATGCAGTAACCCTGAAGTGGATATCTGTAATCCAGTCCAATTAAATCCATCCTTTAAGCGGAAATAAGGCAGAAAAAGCATGTCGGTGGCGTCTCCATAGTCGAACCACGAAGAATGTTCGTGGTTCGACTATGGAGACGCCACCGCAACCTTTAATTTTTTGGAAATGTTTGCATGTAATACAATATTATAAACGCATATAATAAGTTTACTTCATATCTAAAAACCTGTAAAGTAGCTTGTCTACTCGCAAGACGTAGTGCAGTGTCATGCACACTCACACGCGTCAGTTGTCAGCAACACGCGCGAGACTGACTGCGCAGCGCTGAACACTGAACGTTGCTGAACAAGCTCATGTTTGAGACTTACAGGAGAATAGCTGTGAGAAGTAGTTCAGTGAGACAGTTTTTCTATATTATAGTTTTCCTGTGTAATTGTTAAAGATATGGCAGTTAAAAAACTTCGACTTGGTGAAAAATCGATGTGATGAATTAATTTTGAAGGTCATACAACTTTTTATGGTTCGACTCAGGAGGCGCACCTATTTCTGCGTTAACAGCAAGGTTAAGCGCTGCTGTGTTTGGTTTGAAGGGTGTTGTAAGGGAGACATACTTATCCGGGGCGTTCCAACCTAGTCCTCAGGAGTAGCAACGTATCTGTGGCCAACCATACAAGACTCTGATGTGGTCTGGCGTGGACTATCCGGTGGACTGCATGCTCGTTTGCTTTACTTCAATATTATAAAACAAAAACATATATTTCGTGTGTATTATGTAAAACATAATTTGATTACACGAAATGAAAGAGGGTGCGGAAAAGATGCGTCATTGTTCTAGCTTTTTTAGTTCAGACCTTGTAGTCAATAGATCAGTAGTTTTCAGTTCTTTTAGTCTTTTTGTTAAGTATAATTAAAGCTGTACAATTTGCAAAAGGCGATAACATGAAAAAATAAAATCTGATGTCTATATCTTTAGATTAATTATTTATTAATCTTATAAATGTAAAAAGGTAAAAAAATGTCTTGTTTTCAGTTTTATTGCTACGTAACGGATAGATATATTTAAATGAAATATAGGAAATATATGAATTCTCATAAAAAAAATCACGTATTTGGCATACTACAGAAAGTTATAAGTACGTTTTAAAAACTTTTTATTTAATTTGCCTTGTTACAAGGGTTCAATTTTATTTTAATTACCTCCATTATACATGTACCAAATGTAACGATTTCACGGATTAAAATAATCATAAAACAATAGAATTTTTCTTAAAGTTTGAAAAATATTTAGCTAAGTAACAAAAACTGACTAAGTAACTTTCCACGGTAATTTTACAAATATTACGAGTTTCGATAAACGGCCAAGCTAATGCTAGGTTAGTGCGTACACAGCTTAACACGTCAACCGAAATTACTATCGGCGTAAACTTTTCAAATTAAAGTTGAAGCAAAATTGACTTCGGAATCGTAAGAGTTGGACGCGGGTGTGACCGACGCGCCTGATTTATTCCACGTCAAAGTATTTGAATGGTTAGGGGATTTTATCTCGTTTTTTAAGGTATGAAAGTAGTACGAAGTTGGACCTAACAGTAAGTGACCACCATCGTTTTTAAGGTATTAAAATTCAAGTAGTACGACTAGTCCGCCACTCATTTGTCCATAATCTGCGTATAGGTTTGGGATCGAAGTATCTAACATAAAAACAAACAGTGGAATTGAGAACCTCCTCCTTTTTCGAAGTCGGTTAATGACAAGCACCCCATTAGAGGAGGCCTGGCGTACCTCAAAAGGCTGACGAATAGTTGAATTTCCTTTTATTTACATTTTTTATTTATTATATGTTTAAACAATATTTTTATTGTATTGTAATATGAAGCATTAATTCATGTGTTTTTTTTTAATTCGCAAACGAAATAAATATGATTTCGTTGTAATACCTGCTTGTTAATTTTGCCTTTATCATTCACATGTCTATTTCTATTCCTATTCTCAATGTAATCTTTTACTTAAAAATGTCACTAAGTCCATGTGTTTCTGCACTAATTAAGCCGTTTAATCTATTTCGGTTCGAATCCGCTTCAGTTGAGAGAATTAATTTTTCAGGTGGATTGGTTTGTAACTTGTTAGTTAGCATATTTCGAAACTGTTTCTTTCGATTCGACAGGTCGCTAATGTTGGCAGGTTCGTGGTTTGTGGCGGTAGTGTTAGCGGAAAGCGATTAGAGAATTGCGAGAAATTACTTGTGTAAACATATTAATTAACATGTTTGTTAAGATGTAAATGTAGTACAAAAATAAAAGCATTTTATTGTATAAGTAATAATGCTGATAAAGTAACAATGCTTTCCCAAGCATTGTTACTTTTTTAGGAAAAGAAAGAAAGAAGAAGAAGAAGTAGTTAAAAAAACTTGTGGTCCGTCAGATTATAAGTGAGCACAGTCGATCCTATATAAACAAATCCAAATTTGTATTCCTATTTAAGATCAGCTATATATGTAAGTATTTTTGTATTTATCCACACCTGAAGATTAAGTTGGAACACCGCATCTTCCTTACAACACAGTTTGAACGAAGTGATAGGTTATCATTGCTGTAAAGCATAAACTTAACAACAACGACATCAAACCACCAAAGGTTATACCATTTCACCATATCATTACCATTACCACTTTATTGTATTAACGCTCTCCGCTCCAACTGACACTGGGACCGTACCAGCTCCGCTTTCAAATCGCCAACTTTTCGCTGTTTTAATTAACTTGACGTCGCAGTTACAACTGTGTTGATTTGTTCGCTCGCTCGAACGTTGTGCTAAATGCATTTCTTTAGTGCACCACAAAGTTTCCTTTTCACGGAATATCCTGTTCACGGTAGGTTGAAAGCTAATTTCGACCCTCAATGTATGTAAGTGTCATTTTTAATTAAGCCTATAATGAAATGCTGAAGTTCTGATTGGAGATTAATGTTGAGCTCTTCAGTTGTTTTGAGTTGAGTTTGTGGTTAGTGAAAACAGTTTGTTTTTAACTGGCTACGGATATCTAGATGGTTTAACCGGTTTACTTTAGGTAGATTTTTTGTGGGTTCATTTAAGGAGCAAACGAGCTTACAGTCCACCTGATGGTAAGCAGCTACATATAGTAATAGGGGTTCCATCCTCAGTCAAGAACATCCTAGACCTGTACTGTACCACTGATGCGGTACTGTACGTAGATACGTGGTATCACAAAGGCAACGGTGACCATCATGGCTGCCTTTAAGCGAAGAAATCACTAAACATCAAGTGGACTTATTGTTTCAGTCCAAAGATGACAAGATCATAAATTCTTCAGCTCTAAAAATTACGCACCTGTTCCCATAAGTAAGTAACTTTGTGAAAAACTTTTCTTTCTCTATTTTCCTCTAAACTTTTCTTCGATGAGCCGTGGACGCTCGCCAAGTTGAACTTGGCAAGTATTCTGTTCGCATATGTTCGATGACCAGTTTCAATTGTTGCCTACGAGTGTTTATTATATGGACCATGTGGTTTAATGGCTGATTAACTCTCTCAGTTACTTATATTATTGCTTAATCTATAATAGTACCTATCTATTGTGTCATTTTTTCATTGAGATTTAAATTTAATTGAATGTATATCTTATCTTTGTCACTTAGACATGTATTTTTAATGTCGGTCATCAGTTTTTTCGGCAAAAATTAAAACAATATAATATATGCGTATATGTGTGTGTAAACATGTATATTTAAATATAAAACATGTAGCTTTCTAAATCGTTGTCACTGACTGCCTCAAGTTTGGCTGGAAGAGAATGCTTACAGTATTCAGTCTAATTTTGTACATAAACACATAGGTATAAACATGTAGTTTCATTAAATATAGATAACATAACATTATAATAAATATGTATTTATGGTTGTACATAGAATTACTTCTAGAGTGGTCTCCCGTAAACCTCATTATTCGGTATATCGATACATATATGCCATCTATCTAATTAAAAATGAATATTACACTTAAAGTAATTAAATCTGTACACAACTGTTACAACCATAACAAGTTGAACAAAATGATAACCGAAAATGATTTGGTTTTATTAAAATGTTCGAAGTCCTAAATGTAGGCAGAGAAATACAGAAGCATAATCTCAGGAATCCCAATAAACTGCTAAGTCGCCAGGTGGCATTTTCACCGTACGCCGCATGAATATATAACCTTAATTAAACCTATAAAAAACATCGTTGACCCGGCCAAAAGTTCCCCTCCAAAATAAGTAACTTCCCAAAGACATAACCCGAAATTGGATTACTGTACAAACTCGACCTCTCGGCGTCACTCCCTCATAAATATTTTAAAAAAGTCAGCCCAGCAAACTACCTCTATCGCTGATCTCTTAACCCTCAGCCGCTATGGGTATTTCAGACCGAAGATATTGCACGGGCAGGTACGACCAATATTCGTTGAATCCCATCACGGTATTGCAAAAAAAATCAAATTAGATATACAATAAGCGCGGTCGTGGTCCGATTTACATAAGTATCCGAGCTATTCGGCCGGTTGATACGAGATTGCGGCGGGCAACAATATTGCCTGTGTTTACACACACTGTCCTGACTTTGTTAGCGCAGCGCTTGACGTGGATCCTTTGATATCCCCCATTTCTTCGATCGTACGCCGTTTCTATATCGAGATTTAAAATTACGGAACGTTGGGAATGTTTAACCGTTTAACGTATATTCACGATATTACCAATATGGGTTGGACGTTTCTTTGTCGAATACAGTTTGAAGATTAGAAAGAAATTGTTTCTGTTCTACAAACGGTCGATTAATATGATCATTTACTTTCACGTTCTGATAATGTGGTAAAAGAATAATTTCAAATTTATTTTACAAGCTATTGACATTAATTGATTGAAGTCTCGTCTTTGATAAATTTGATTTCTTAGTGAGTGGTCTTTACAAATTAATTACTTGCTTCGAATTAATAATGAATGAATACTCAGACCTAACTAGAAATTAACTAACGACGACGTTGATGATGTATGCTACCGCTAATTGTTTGACAAGAATAGAGACATATATTCTGTTACTCAAAATCCTCACAGTATTTCATTGATAACCGAAAAACGTACCAGTAATGTTATTAAAGTTCCACTATAAAGGTCTGCAATAAAATGTCCCACAAAATCCACTGAGTACGAATCAAATCTATGCAAAGCTTGCCGGCGTTAAATAAAATATAACTGTGGACAGTACTTGGTTCCAATAAAAGTTGGCACTCCGTAAAATAAAATTTGATCACACGGTCCGCTGGTGTTATAAAAACTCCGGTCGCGGGCACGGGTTAAGTCAAGATGGGGTTGCATGCGCGACTTGTTCGAATCAATTCATTTGACTTATTGTGGGATTGAGATTGATATGTGAGATACTCGGCGTCGATTGTGATGAAAAGATGTGAACGGAAAATGCGTTTTAAAGATTATTGGGTTATTTACTAGATAAGTTCTATCAGCGATGTATCATATACACAGCCAAGTCGTTTAAAATATGTTTTATTGAATTTGTTTATTTTAATTTGTCTGTCTTGCTGTTTTTAAAAATAATTCGTATGAAACGTAGTCTTGCTATATCAGAACTTATGGCGTGTTATAATATAATTGTATTATGTCTGAAATCAAAGGTTTCAACTAATGTAGCCTTTATATATCCTACTTTATCGCTAAATTTCATCAAAATTGGTACAGTACTTTCCGATGTCTTACAGACCTCAGATGTATTATATCAGACTAAGATTAAACTAAAACAGAACCAGTATATAGTTTACAATTGAACAAATTTAACGATGATAAAAAAAAATTATAAAGCTGTTGATGAATTGCATGTAGAAATTTCAATTTTATTTATTTGAACACAAAGACTTTCTTTCTATCTTTCATTTGTTTCTTTTTTTTCCAAAATGGCACGTCCGCCCTCTAGAGGCGCGGTTGGACATCTCGATGCGACATTCCAAGTATATTAGATTCACTTCACTCTATAAAATTCCGCTGCCCGCTTAGGAGAGGTCCCGATAGGGGAAGTTATCTTTAGCGTTTTGTCAATGAATGTGATGTTATATTCAAAATTAGATTTTTCCCGACTTTTTTGTTTTTGAGTTTTCACAGAATAATTAAAGTGGCAAAAAATTTTAAATCTCAATTAATATATATTTCTTAGGGTCCCCTACCTAAAAGATAATACCAGGACCCTACTGCTTATCTCTATTGTCTGTCCGTTTGCACGAGGCTGTCTTGAACTGTAAAAGATAAAGACATTTTTATATTGTGTCTAGCCTGTAGCTAAATAGCAAAGGGAAAATGGTGATACGGAACCCTCCTTAAGCGTATTTGATTCGCATTTGGTCAATTATTACCTTTTATAAGCTTTTATCTTTGCCACAAACTATTGTAATTAAAAAGATATATTTTCTGTTTCAGGTAAATCAAGTCCCAAAACTATTTATGCGTATGTCATTTGGTAAGATATCTACAATCGAAGAGCATTAAGTCATCATTAACATAAATCTGTAGATTTATAGCGAATATATAATACTAGAAGTACTAAAATACTAACATTACTACACTTACAAAACTAACAAGCTCTCATAATTGAACATCGAAAATGTTTTTTCTTACTAAGAGCTCTCAGTTATTCTCTACAAATACTTGTATAAGCAATAACCAATGGAAGTGTTACAATTGAAAAAAATATATAAAAAATATATATTTAAATTAAAACAAAAATGTAACAAAAGACACAAGAGCGATATACTTTAATTTTCAAAATATTTCGAATGACTGTAAGGTTTGTAAGCATTGAATCCGTAGTGTTGAATGTTTTTTCTGCACCAGTTTTTACCTGTACTCAAAAGTATTAATAACATCATTTTAATTAACAAATCATTCAGTCGAACATATCTGGCGACTCCCATTAAACCGGGCGCCTTATTATCCCGGGATTGCCAATCATCCCGGGATCACGCGCGCGGGCCCGGGATCAGGACGTAATAAGTGCATTTCGGGAATTTTCGTGTACCTTTAGCCCTGGAATTGAATGGGTTATGTCTTCATATTCGAAGGTTGCACATGTTTTGACGAGTGGAGAACAATGTTATGATATTATAAAGCCTGCCTATCGGAGATTTCTCTGCCTTTTTCATATGGGTTATGTAATGAAGGTAGGTTGTAACTCTTATGTTATCAGGTGAACTAAGTACTAAGAACAGTAAGTGGTTACTGCCGCCCATTGAAATTACTACCCAACTCCGTATAGAACAGGGGTTTTGGTTAAGTCGATTACAGATGCGTTGTCACTTCTGACTAATATGATCCTATTCTTCTATATAAGTTACTTGGAATCCATACTCTTCCGAAATACAAGAACTTTTTTTGTTTTCGTGGAGGTAACCTTCAAAAGGTATTTGACGCCGTGGAAGTGACGCCAGATTATGTGGGATTTTTACCGCACTAAAACCCCCCCGGTGGCCGTCCTCAGCGCTTCAAAGAAGACTTCCGGATCTCCAAAGGAACGCAACCGGAGTCCTCTGAGCGCGTTGCCCCATCGGGTTCCACCCAGGTGTCCTTCTCAGGGTCGCTTGGTTGGACGGTTCGAGCTCTCACTCTTGCCGCCCCCAACCCCGGACGCCCCTTTTAGTCGCCTTTTACGACAGGCAGAGGATACCATATTTTACCATATATTACCCTATTTTAATGCCGGAACTATAGGGACGAAGGTTAGATGATACCCATTCTTCCAGCTGTACTGATTTTAATACCTTTCTATTGTATTGATACGATGGCAAATTGTAGAGATTATTTGCTATTTTTCTTTTCAATATATATTCCCATTCATTACTTCTTAGATTACGTTTTAAAACATGGTATAAAAGAAACAAATCTTAAATTTATTATTAATTTGACAGTGACAAAATATTAACTAATTATTTTAACAATAAAATGCATAAAAAATATAACTTTAATGTAAAAAGAAACAAATTGCCAAATTAGATATAAGAAGCTGCGTCCGAATTGCTGTCCCTAGGATGAGTTCCCAGGATGCTGGCAACATTACCTCGTTGAATAGCAAGGCTAATTCGTTGACCGAAGTATGTACCAGCATTCTGATCATTCGTTGACTCTGTCAAACGTTTGGACAAATGCTTAAAATACAATTTAGCATTTAATCCCCACGGTCCCATAGTTTCAACGCCAAATGCCAGAAATATGTAATCTTTAATTAAGTCTCCATACTTCTCCACAAATCTTATAGATGTGTTACAAAGTTATAACACAATATGATGAAATTTCTATTGTAGCAAAGTAGTCCAGCAATAATTATTATTTATTGTAAGTAGTAAATAATATTAAAATACTACTGGTAGAAGTAATAGTATTTAGAACTCACTGTACTACTTCATAAAACTAGAGACTTATTAGTAATAACGAACACATAAAGAAATGTAGTAATACAAGCTATGGGGTGGTTGGGGAGGGTAGGATAATTGAATATTAACAGATAAAGTCCGTCACTCCGGTACGGATAGACGGACGGCTTCAATCAACTACGTGAATAGTTAATTCGTGCTTTATACTTATGATCATTTATAATTGGATTTTCGACCTTGGTAGTACTCTACTACAAGATATTTATATTTTCTTATTTTTCTAGATGTAATTAATGTAACAATCGTTACGTTTTAAGAAATTTGGAATGACGCAATCTTAGATTAAACATGTATAAAATTCAATATTTTTGATTTCTTCAAATTTTCTTTTCAAAAATTCTTTTTATGTTTGGCATTATTATTGTAACTTTCGTAAGTCTTTTTAAACTTACTCCTGTAAAATTATGTCGTGTGATTTTGAACATTCGTCCATCCATTAATCATATTTATATAATTTACAACAGCAAAATAACGTTACCTGTATTGTGATTACATTGTATTTGTTTGACGAAAACCGGCATATGATTGACATTGACTGAACGATTCCAACAGGGGGTGAAATAATCGTATTTTGTTAATATTTAAATATTCTTTTATCATGCAAATGTATCGATGAACTTAATTTACGCTTAGGATTTAGCAAACTACGGTATATTTGCAAAGTGGTACAGTGAATATGGTTCAACGGGGGGGTGGACAAGTGTAGCTGCCGGCTCACTTTTATATGAGGTGACTTCTCATAGAATTTCTGTTATATAAGAAGTTTTTACACATATCCGTGTGTGACAGAGACCACTTAAGGTGTTAAGCGGTTACTGGTGAGGTGAATTACTTGCTCGCCCGTACTTATAAATTATAAAAAAAATCGACGTATTTTATGAAATAGTATATGGAATGAATAACATAACATTATTTTATGAATAACATAACTACATTGCATGGTATTTAAAAAAAATATAGGAATTATAATCTTTTTGTAATATTATTCTATAAAAATCAAAGCGAGACATTCGTTATTTTAACCATACAACACCCATTATTAATTAATTGTAACCTGTGCATAATTGAATGTCACCAGATGAATCTGTCAGTCATACTGCTGCGGTTAGACAGTGGATCGATGCCATCAACTTTTCGCGTTAATACCGCCACTGATTGTTCCCTGCTAATTAAATCCGCTGTCATATGTTCCGTGCGGATTTGGCGCTTCGGACTGTAATGAAACTTCGCTGATGGAAATTAGTTTCGGTCAGTCATTGGATTTGTTATCGTTATTGTCTATCTTAAATTGTGGTCGGGAATATTCTATTTGACGATAATTTTGTATATGTCACGTGTGTCACTGTCGTATTGCTTTGGTTCTAGCTCAATTTATAGTAAAATTATTGTATGTATAAGTATTGTTTCGATGAAGTAT
>MOOZ01000612.1:420804-436685 GCA_002930495.1 Cecropterus lyciades | reverse complement strand
TTCCAAAACATTTGCAGAGACCCAATCAATATTTCCTTGTGCCAACAAGAAAACATTTAGCTCAGCATCGAAGCTTGTTCAGTCTACATCAAACACGTCTAAACACGTCTCGGAACGCTAGGTAAAGCGAAAAATTCACACGTACTGGGACTAAACACGGACGCACACATCGGTGTGGGGGTGGCACCCACACTCTGACCGGCGCCGTCGGAGCGAAACGTCCCCACGGAAGCGGCATTAAAACTTTTGAGTGATTTCGCTCAGTCAAACGCTGCAAGACGGGAGAGGTCCGGCCGGGACGTGTCCAGACGGGGTGGCAGTTGGCACACTAGGACAATCCGCTTTGTGATATATACGTAACTCGTTCGCTCGGGGGTGTGCACCCAACTTTGCCTGAAGACATCGCAAATAGATTTGTTTTAAAGATTACTGACGGTACGTGCATTTAGAAATTGTTTCTCTCCGAAGCTAATGTTGGCGAGCTAATGAAAGCCACGTTTTATGTGCGAAATATTCAATTTTTTGAGCTATAATCGCTGTAGTTGGCATAACACATCAACATGCACTTATAATTTACATAAGTCGTTAAGCCAAAAAAATATTTGTAGAGCCAGAGTTTATTTACTGGTTAATGTAACATTATTGTTTAATAATTATGTATGATAATAGGTATTCTACTTAATCTGAATTGATTAGATTAGAGTTTTTTTTTAATGTACCAATCATATTTTTAAACAGTCAAACGAAAAATGAACCAGACTAAAATTGTTATTGAAATTTAAAGGGCAGTTATCAACTTACCCCAATTCCCTCAGAGGAAAATGCATGCATATTCACGAATATGCATGCATTTTCCTCTGCGCGGGGTTACCAAATGACACGTCATTTGGTAACCCCGCGCCTGCCGGATGTGGCGACAGGACACCATGTCTCTACCGTAAGATTTGATCAAGGGCAGTGTACCGCATCATTTATACCTATTATTTAAATAGAAATAGAAATAGAAAATAGTTCATTTCTCAAAAAACAATTACATTTTAAAAAATACTGATGAAGCATTCTTTTAAGTAAATATTTACCTGTGCCAGGATGTCCCGCTCTTCCTTTGTATAAATTATTACCATCATACTGTACTGTTTTCTTACTAATATTAAACTGCGTGTATGTATGCGTGTGTGAGTGTGTGCATGAGTGCGAGCATGCGTGTGTGCGAGTGTGCGTGTTTGTGTGTGTAGTAGGTGTGGCTGATTATGAAAGTGTAGATGCATATTTGTGAATGTGACTAATTAATATTAATTATTACTATTTAAAGTAATTAATTAATTAGTGATTGCTGCATTGATTCATAACATGATGCTCCATAATATTATGAAGTAAGTATAGCACGATTTAATTGGAATTATGTCGAGTTTAAATAGATGTCAATTGTATGTAGGTGAAGCAATTGTCACATACACAAATTGATTTTATATAAAACTTTACTACAACATAAATATAAAACTTTACTTACTTACTTTAGAAGGTGGTAGAACTTGTGGTTCGATTCCGGAAGCACCACCGCTACACCTATTTCTACCTCATTATAGCAGTGCTAATTATGCGCTGTTGTGTTCTGGTCTGAAGGGTGTGGTAAGGGAGACATACTTTTCCAAGGCATTCCATCTTATACACCTATTTCTAGCTTGAAACAGTTCTTGCGTTTCGCTGGAAGGGTGCGGTTGCCGGCTTATATGACGCGACCATCTTAGTCCTCGGAAGTAGCAACGCATCTGTGATCGAGTTCAAATAGAAACACTGTTCTATATGAAGTTGGTTACAGATGACCATGAGCGGTAGTAACCACTTACCATCAGGTGGACTGCATGCTCGTTTAGCGTTTTGCTACTTCAGTCTGATAAAAAAAAAATCTTAGTTCTCAGGGGTAGCAACGTATCTGTGGCACCTTAGGTGAGACTATGATCTTACCTAGGGTTGATTACAGATGTCCATGGGATGCAGTAGCCACTTACCTTCAGGTGGGCTGCATGCTGCATGGGTTGCTGCTCGTTTGCTATTTCCAAACTATAAAAAAAATATTAATATACCTCATATCTCTAGTTACATGTATCTCGGTCATCATATGAGTACAAAATTTCTTAGCAGAAGGAGAGAGTAAGGTAAAGAAAGTAGATAAAAGAGCTATTGTTGTAGATCTTTCATTTCACTAAGTAGGTACCAAAGTAAGTATAGTAGACAGATTATGAGTAACAAAATGGAAGTAAGGAAGTGAAGTAAGAAGAAACTAAGTGGATGAGATTCTTGAGAAAGAGAAACTGAGATGAGAGATTGTACTGAATAAAAAATCACCGGTTTTCGTGTAGTTATCGTGTCTTACACTGTTAACGACTTTTTAATTAATAATACGCGTAGTGTGACGGAACGGCATCATAAATAAATAAATTATAACAAGTATATTTGTAAAAAAGATGCAATTATGCGCATGTATGGAGTTCCTTGCGCCACTCTTTCTCCATTCATAGCAACCTTCACAACCGGTGGTAGACTTTTTACGTTCCCTAATATACGTGATGAAAAATATAAATTGATTACAAAAAAAGGCATACCTGCTGAATCCTTTTTTTTATAGTATAGAAGTAGCAAATGAGCCTGCAGCCCACCTGACGGTAAGTGGATACTGCCGCTCATGGACACCTGTAATCAACCGTAGGTAATATCAAAGTCACCTTATGTTAGCTACAGATGCGTTGCTACCCCTGAGGACTAAGATGTAATGCCTCAGAAAAGTATGTCTCCCTAACCACACCCTTCAGACTGCTTTTATGAGGCAGAAATAGGTGTGGCGGTGGTGCTTTCAGAGTTGAACCACAAAAAGTTCTACCACCTTCAAAACGTCTTACTGGATTACCTTACTGGATCTTCTCAGTTAATCCGGTTTTCCGATCCGGTAGTCATGTAAAAAAAATATTGTTACTGACAATCCGTAAGTTCTCTAATAGGCTTATACAAAATAAAGACATTTCATTACAACAAAGAAGCCGTGAGAAACCTTCTGCTATGAATGTTTAAACAAAATGTCCAAAGTTATACAAATAAATCTCAGAATGAAAATGCACTTGTTTATCGTTAATAGTGCAAAACCGTGATTTACACAGACTTCCATCTTGATTTAAAACGAATCTGGTTTCCTGCGAAGTGATTGCCGTCTGACCTTTGCAACTATGTCGACCGTATCGAACGAAGGATAAGTAAACGATATTTCACCATAGTTTTAAATACGGGGTATATGTAAATGTAGACATGGCATTGCTAGGGAGCGTGTGACGACAGTATGAGATTATTTTTTTAATAATTTATGCTTGTGTATTAAATATAAACTGTATATAGGTTTAGGATAAACTTTATTACTGTTTATGACTTAGTCTTTATATGTTTACTATACTTATATTACTACAATGATTTGTTATATATTACTATCGGATCGGAAAATGCACTCATCTGAGAACGACCAGTGAAAAACTTTTTTTTTTATAATCATGTTTAAATGGCATGTTGGTTTAAAATTATTATTTTCATTAAAATAATGTGTCATCACGTTTGTTCCTATATCATTATCACAGTGTAATACAATAGATATTTGTCACAAACATCCCAACATCGACTTCGTTAAGTAACAACGCGCACTAAACGATGGCATTTCTAGCTTTACGTTACTCTATGGTGTTACGTTTGACCAAGCCTCTTGCACTGTTCCTTGTTGTTTAGTGTTGTTCTGTCGCATTAGCGTCAATAATTTTCCAGTCTTTTGAATAACCTTTTCAATAAATTAGAAGAATAAGGTAGTGTTGTTTAGTTAAGCGATACAGTTATTGACAATTCGTTGGAATGCTGGTTGCACCTGTTGTATTATGTTGTACAATAATTTATTTTGTGGTTAAACTACAAAGCGTTGTAATTATAGCGATAATTATTTATTATATGAACGAATAAACGATAAATAATTTAAATCGTATTTTCGGAACCGTCTCTGTATTTAAGTGTATTTTATTATTATCTTGGTTAGTTAACTTTGCCCTGGCTTACTTTTTTAATCGTAGTAAGTTTCATTTTCTAATAATTGACACGTTTGTGCTAATGCTAAACGCGTACTCGACACTTTTTGATGTTAAGATAAAATACAGAGACACACATTACCGCGTTGAATAATTCCAATAATAATTCCAATAATAACCAGAAAGCTAAATAATAATAACTTTAACTTAAGGTAGAATATTAAAAAAAACTTTCACTAGTGGGTACTTACGTCATTAAAAAAAACACTGCCTAAATTTTATGTTTCTACGTTCAGTAGTTTATTTTCTGTATGATGATTAGTCAGGAAAAGTGTTTTTAATAAATATGAATTTTAGTCTTACTACAATAAATATAAAATTTTAAGGATTGCCATAAAATGTAATATGGAATAGTCGAATAAAAAGTATTAATATTGAAAAACCTTCACATTTCGAATTAAATGCGCCAACACATATGTGGATGCGCGAACACTTACACACTAAGAAAGTAAAAAACGTGACCAACCCGAGCCACCCCGGCCTCCCCTATTTAGTCTAAATAAATAACATTCGACCCCCATTATCAATCGCTAAGCGTCCACACGTGGGGGTGAGTGGGGTGGGGTCGTCCGTCCGGTGAGATCAATGTCCCCACCTGCACTTTTAATTCCAGATGGGATTCTGCCGTCTGTCTTCAGAGATGTTTTATATTGTTACGAGATTTACTAGGCTAGGACTGCGACTACGTGTACAATTATTTAAAATTGAATTTCGACGAGATTTAAGCTTAATATGGATTTCGTTTCTCTGTTTTGTATATTTAATTAATTTATTATTAATATTAACATTGAATGTTTACATATTTGAATTCCTTAACTAGGCAATAGCTATATATGTTACCCTATCTATACCCCTCTGGTTATATTTCAATTATGAAAAAAAAAAAAACTGATTCACAATGAAAAATAAAACTTTTCTTTAATTTTCATACCAGTACCCAAACTTTTTAGAATTATAATCCTATCACATCTACAGGACCTAAAGGTATGCAGCTGGTGAAACTTTTACACAAATTTAGCGTTAAAAATCTTTGTGTACTCATCGATTACAATAGATGTTTAATGGCATTGTATTTCAGGTTGACTGCGTACGAGAATGTACAGTATTTTCATCATAATTCTTAAGGCTAGTTATTATCAAATAAGTCTAATGTTTCGTTTTGAAGGCTTTATGCAATAAGAATCAGGTGGATAGTATAACTTGACCATACGTTCAGAACCGGACCATCCTGTTTTCGGGTTTTTCGTCCCGATGTCCCCGTGAAAAACGCAAAATTATCCCGTTCACCCAAACCATGATGGTTATAATTATGCGGAAAATCTGAAAAGTCCTGAAACGTGTCCTGAATAGTGTTACTTAAAATCACCTGGAAGTATTTTCATTTTCTCCGACAATTGTCAAAAAGTTTATTTGTCGCTTGAAAATTAAAATTGAATTGGCTTTTTTCATCGGTTATGAGATGTCCCGTTTTGACTCGATAAAAACATGGTCACGCATACACATTACTATAAAAAAATAACAAAATAATAATTGTACATTAAGATCTTGTTGTATAGGTCCCACACATAATAGGTTTACATAAAGGTTATACATTCCTTTTACCACTTCGCAAACAAATATCTAAATTCATACCGTTCAAAGTATTACTTAAGTGACATTTCGAGTTGTGAGTTCCCAAAAGACCACAATTTGAACGAAGTGTTAAAAGCGTTGACACGGGCAGTGAAGGGTTAATATTTAGTTTGGCACCTATAAGTGATGTGCCGACAGTTTAATAGCTTAATACATAAAGGAACAAAAATAAGTATATTTAAATAAAACGGTCACCTTTTGTAGTTTGGTTTTGTCAGTTTTCTTCCTATAACTTATTGATTTAAGGTTTTTATGTAGGCCAAAATGTTTAACTGTATTAAAGATACAATCGTATCTTTTTAACAAAATTAAGATAAACAAAAAAGTCACAGAAAAATTTTTCAACAAAAAATAAGGGTTGCAAAATTTGAACGTCAAAATCCTGATGCTTCCAGGGAATTGTTAAAAAGATTCGCCTGACGTCCGCGTCGTACAGGAACGTGACGTCACAGATAGCGGGCGAAGGGTTGACTTCCGGAAAAATAAAAACTCTTATCAGCAGACCGACCCACTGATGGTAGTACTTGTGCAGATAAAATATGTAGGTGAGCGAAGTGAATGATATTACTTAGCTGAATGAATGAGAAATTTTGTATTTTTTTATTATTGTTTTTGTTTTGTTTTATCAGCGGAATGGACGACGGTGTTTCCTCCAGGACCTTTTAGAGAGAGTTATATTTGAGTACAGAAATTTATTCTTTATAAACATTACATAGTCGAATAGCACCGTATTTGTGAAAGTTTATAATCCGATTTGACATAAACTAATGTTATCAAGTAGATTTCTACGCAATCATTATAAATAATAATTAAATGCGAAAATAAATTTTACTATGTAGGAAAAGCAATTTATACAAGTATTTAAGCCTAGAAAGATTTAGTTATAAAAAAATTGTAGGAGTAATGGGATGGAATAGGTCTCTATTCTCTCAATGTATGCCCTACTTTTTAAACTTGTACCTAAATTCATTTATTAATTAAAACCATACTAATTTAAACCAAACGTAGATTTATTGGCTTACATGGAATGTCTTTTAATACAATTTAATAGTTAAAAATAGTGATTGATAATGCTTGTACCTACAAAACTGAACAAGATGTCACTTCTAATACATATTCGTTCTATGGATAAGCCATCCCTTTGACTCGTCTTAAATTATGTCCGCGACGTGATAACGAACGGGGTGCCCACCCCTGAGGGGGGGTTGATATTTGCTTTAGCAACATATTTCGTATGTCGAATATTGACGAATACACGATAATTTTGTGACATCTGAACAGTTATTAAACAGGAAAATGTATAAAGCATTTTGAACTGTAGTTTTATTAAGTATTGCAATATATTCCATACATTTATCAACAATTCATTTTGAAAAAAAAAGTGCAAAGCATAAAGCGAAAATAAAACTTTTTAATATTTGCAACGATGTAAATTGAAGTTGTAATGTAATAATACGGTAAAACATTTAGCAAAATTAAGTTTTTTAACTTGTATTAGCCTTCTAATTCCATGCTTTCATTCTCCTTTTGATCCCATGGGGGCACGAATTTTCAATTTATAAGATCCGTAATTAGCACACATTACATTTAGTAAGTGAAGAATTATTTATCATACATTAGCAGCCTTTTCATTACTCCATCAACGAAATACACAAAAGCTTTCCAAACAAAACACAAAAAATCCAGAACAAAGAATCCCACAGCTGGGATAGACGAGACGAACTCCCTCAGTCTCGTCTTAAATTATGTCCGTGACGTGATAACGAACGCGGTAGCCACCCTCTGAGGGGGATAATATTTACTTTCGCAACACTATTGTCCCGGCCTGACGGAATGTTCGAATGTGCTTAAATTATTTTAAGGCTTCCCTGGATAGTTTGGCTTTTACATGGGGAAAAGGTAGAAAGGTACTTGAACTTATTGTTTGGGATAAGGATGCATACCGTCCCATTGTTCTGAAGGTTGGAATATGGTAATTCCATATGGTTCTATTTTAGTGCTCAAGAACAGAAATGCATCAAAACCAAACTTCTTTTTTCAGCTTTCTACCGTGGTTGGTGGTTTTACGCCACATAAGTCTAGATCCTAACCTTTTTCAAGCTGAAGATGTTATAAGATATCGATCGTTGGCATTTGCCACATAAGATACTTGTTCTTTTTTGTGCTTAAAGCAAACTATCAATCATACCTCCTGGATAAGTAAGCAACCTGGATATACCAGAGTATCCGGTATATCTTGTCTGTCTGGATATTGATCCAGATCCCTTGTTTTTCCCAGGACTAAGATGGTCGCCTCATATGAAAGTGAGCTGGCAATTACACCCTTCAACCGAAATCCGACTGCTTCACGCTATATTTATACCAAACAAATGACGATTTCACATCAAGCACAGTATATTTATGGTAGCATGACCACTTATAGTATGGAACCCCATTGAATAATTATATTAATTAAACCGGCCAACTGCACCCCAAGTATCCGGTAATCGCACAAATATGTTTACCGGAAACTTTGTCACGCGATCCGGACAGATGAATTATGTGACACCACGTGAATTATGGAGTCAATAAAAATATTGATGTAGCAATAAATTACCTGGAGGCAACAGTGAGTGAATACCAATCGAGACATACTTTGTAACTTTATACAGAATAAGAAAATATTAATCAGGCATTATTTTATGTTGACTAAACTGGTAACAACGTAGGAATGTCCTACGTCCTAATCTGTGTATGTATGGAGTTATTTCTATATAGTTGAGTGTTGTTCTGAAATATTGGGTAGACAAATTCATAATCTTTAATCTGACAGAAGTTTTCGTGGACACACTTGCAATGGCATCACCTCACGCAATAGGTACATCTTTTAACACTTAACCTAGGGCCACAAAAAAAAATGGTGCAAGCAAGCGTTGAGCAAATATCGCCACCTTTTAATTCCAATATTAATATTACAATATTATTTCGTGTCTCCACTATACAAAATCAGAGCAGCAGCACTTAAAACTGCCGTAGCTTAAACATGTTTTATGTCTCACTGCTAATTACAGGTTTCTCCCCACAACTGGGCAAAACCAGGAGTTTAGTATACCACGCTCCTGTGCGTGTTACTTGGGGGTATGGATTCGTGGCGACCTGGTAAGGAAGTTTAGAAATAACCGATAAGACGAAAACCTCCGGCCGGATTTACTGATCGCTATCCTACGATAATCACCGAGACCGACGGTTAAACATGCGTTCTTAGGTTTTGATACAAGGAGTCACCTATCCAACTACCGACCGCGCCTGACATTGCTTAATTTTGTAATTCGATTAAGATCTATATTAACGCGAGGCTATAATACTCCACTACTTTTTTACTGTTCCTATGAAACATTACACGGGCTTGTCCTTTGTTGTTCATCAGTTGTTTAACAATAATATCTGAGTTTTGTTCCGGTATGTTCCGTGATATGCAAGATTGCAAGTGATCGCATGATTCGTCGGGAAGATCTAAGCCATAGTACCGTATCTAATCCCAATGAAAATAATGATCCTCGCAGAGAAGCAAAGGTCAAAGTGAGAATGAAATAAATTGTAAATAAATTAAAAATAAAAAAGAATCATTCCTACCTATTTTTATTTACACACGGTTGATATTGATTACGTCAAATCGTAAAAGAGTCGAAGAGATGTTGGTATCTGCGTTCACTTAGCATCCGACTTAATGACTCCAGATAAAAGTTGGAGTCGAAGACACGTCACTCAGTAGAACTTAAAGTTGTCGTCAAAATGGCACCTGATTCAATAAAGTTTCCTGTCCAAATGATTTTGATAAGACAGACAGACTGACTAGTTTCATTGCAAGTAGTAAGCGAGATGCGATCGAATTAAAGTTTCAAGATATTAAAAAATGTGATGTCGTAGAACACCTGTAAGGAACAGTGTTCTTTACGTTTGTATTATTACACGTAATTTATTAAAAAAGTTATAATAAAATATGTCGAGGTCATCTTTATACTTTATCGGGAGAGCTCTACTCCACACACACAAGACGAGCAATAATTAGGAAAGTTTACCGTAATCCTTATTACTTACTACGAATTAATATTATAATGTAAGCTTTGATTCTCTACTTGGGGGTTGAATTTACACAAAGTTGTTACCTTTTTTATACAAAAAACTCAATTTCATCCTTCTAGGGCAACGGTCGGCAAACCTCAGCCCGCGGATCTTCCTAGAACTAGTTTTTTTGCCCTTAAATTTTAGAGACTACTACTGAATGCAACGCTAATTACCTCAGGTAATATTATTCAAAGGTTGCTGACCGCTGTTATAGATAGTGTGATCGTGTGGAAGTTTATCAAATATGTATATAAAAAAGAATGCGTCAATTACCACATACTTATATTGTTTTATCTCTAGCTGATTACTCGTCACTCGCTTAGTTTAAAACAAGTGTTTACATGCCAATAACCTTTGCGAAGTTGAGTTTTAATTAAAAAGTGGAATACTTAATTCTCCATTGATATGGCAGTGATTAATTTTATGAACTGACGATAAACGAACACGGTAATGCAGGCCCGCTTACTCGCAATGAGCTTAATATGTAAATAGGTGCAGTGACCACGATCTTTGGTTATTTATATAATTTCCTTACAATGTTAAAATTATTCCTAAAAAGTAAACTTCTGCATTATTTATTTATATTAACATCATCATCAAACCGATTATTATTTTTATTCTAAGTGATAACCATTTTACCCGGACTTGGCATCTTTGAAGGCTTCAATCAGAGCATATGGGACAAAAGAAGAACATGAAATAATTAATGAGAAATTGGGGTTATATTTCATGTTGGTATAATATTTGTGACTATATTTTTGTCTTATTGAAGTAGCAAATGAGTATGCAATAAATTAAGATAGTCAGGGGTAAGATACTCTCATACCCTGACTAAGAATATACATTTACATCACTCGTATCTAACTAGGGATCGAACCCGGAACCCATTTGATGACAGATCGATATGGTGACCGCTGCATCACGCAGGACACCAATTGTTTTAATCGAGCTCTCATTTAAGATGAATCTGTTAATGCGCGTGGTCAGCGACGTAGACATCTAAAAATATTCTTGGAAGGAGATCAGTGCTCAAAAGAACGACGAAAATGAGATTAATGCAATCAGTTTTATAATATTGTACTACAATTCTACGTTTCAAAAATATACAACTACAAACTTTATACAGTATTTATATAGTCTTTTATACAGTACCAAACTTAAATTAAACAAAACAAAATTAAACAAAATCACAACTAAATCTGTTCTCCACCAAGTCCGCATTACCATACTAAACGTATCCGATTTATAACTCATTCGAATTCGCTGGCGCGGTTCAATTATTATAAATATGGCGTCGATATGGGTCATGCTGGGCGGGCGGTGCAGGGCGGGCGGGCGTGGGGGGACACCCGTCAATCGATTGTCAAGATCCAACTACACTCACGAAGAAGTTTAAACACTAGATGCATTTACGTATAGAAAAGTGTATGGTTATGTTTGTGCCCCCTTGTTAGAGCGGGTTGGGTTATATCTACAGTCGCGTATTGAATTTCTGCTTCGAATCGGATGGGGATGGAATTTCTGAGTAAGACGCTCGAGATGTTTCGGACTTACGGTTTTTAGGAGTTAAGTAGTATGATTAAGGATTATATATGTATGTAAGATTCGTTGCGACTGTTAGTATGCATGTCTGGGCACTGTTATCAAAGTTTGTCGTATGCATGCATGCGTCCCTGTAGTAAACTGGATTTAATTTGTGATTCATCAAATTGTAGAAAATACTTTTGGTTGTAACCTTTTGTACTCTTTACATGTGAGAGATTACTTTTAATCCTCTTAGTATGCTGCACAAATGCGAATTGGTTTGTGCTACTGCATTTATTCTGAAGGAAAGAAAATAAGGAAATCAGGTATCTTAATGATAACAGTATCAATCTTCGATTGCTTGTCTGCATTTCCGTCTCACATATTTATGTTTCATAACAGAAGGTTGTGTATTTTGTGCTCTAGCTTGAGGGGAATCGGAAGGTAATAGCATGCATTTCAACTTTTAACTCCGGTAGCATCTTATAGTCGATTTTTTCATATTTAGAGTAGTTCACGGTGTCATAGATAATGACACCAGGTGGATTGCTTGCTCTTTTGCTGTCTCTATTACAAAAAAAGATAATCTTACATAATTGAAACTTGGCATGAACATATTGATATTTGTTTTTCTCTTATGATGAATCTAGATAAAACCTCTTAAAGTCCACAACATACGGACGAAGTCGCGCTTACAGCTAGTGTTAGACATACGTACTTACATAAGAATGGATTTGACAGCACTGCTTTTATTTTTTAAAATCTGTTTTAGTCTTCATAATCTCCGGACGAATATAGACCATCGCGAAATATAAAAAGCCGTTTGATGACAATAACGCGTGTTTATTGATGCCGCTGTGTGGGAGCGTCGCTGTTTACGACGGTATCTGTGGCGGGTGAGAAGGAATGGATGTGGCAAATTATATTATTATTTAAATACTTTAATTATAATTCTGCATAATAACAGCAGTGTTATGCGCCGCTGTGTTCTGGTCTGAAGGGTGTCCTAAGGGAGATATACTTTTCCGAGGCATTCCATCTTAGTCCTCAATGGTAGCAACGCATCTGTGGCTAACCTTAGGTAAGACTTTGATCTTACCTAAGGTTGATTACAAATGTCCATGGGCGGCAGTAGCCACTTACCATCAGGTGGGCTGCATACTCGTTTGCTAATTGCATTCTATAAAAAAAACATACCGAATAGCTTTATTTTTGGTTTTATTTTTCCTTATTATTCTTAATTATTGTATTCAAACCTATTAAATAAATTAACAATAAAATTAAATAGCTTATGTTTTTTTGGACTTAATTGTATGAATATATAATTTCATTCTAACCTAAACTATAATATATGTACATAAAAAGACTAAATAAAACAATTACAGTAACTATTACCAAATACTATTATAATATTTTAATATGATAGAATTCATCTAAAATGTTATCTCTGAAACATTAATACATTACACATTACACACAACTATTATTAGTAAAATAAATGATACTTAAAATAAATAAAGTGTTACGAAGTCTTTATCTGTATAAATGCCCTTTTGCACGATGAGACATAACATGTTATCACAGCAACGAGGTTTTCCCTTTAGGTTATTCAAAATTCATTTATCAGTAGTCGTTCTCAAATTACAGACAGATGAGCTTATATATTGTTTACAAAAGCGTTCATCTATGATAAAAGGAAATTATTTTAATATATATAAATTACGTGTCATGTTGTCTTATATATAGGTAGGTTTATAGCAAAGGTATGTAACCGCGACCATGTCGTAATCTATTGGATGGTATTTCTGTTGGATGCTTTTAGAGTTTCGTACCCTTTGTAAAAACGGGAACTTTTTAGTAAGACTCCGTAGTCCGTCGATTCGTCTGTCCGTCTGTCTCTCACTAAGCTGTATCTCATAAACCGCGATAGGCAAACAGTTGAAATTTCCACAGATGACGTATTTCAGGTGCCGCTGTAACAACAAATATTAATAGCAGAGTAAAATAAATATTTAAAGGGACTCAGATGTAACAAATGTGATTTTTTGCTCGATATTAATGACGGCAACAGACGCTTGAATTATTCACAGAATATTTAGTTCTTATCATGAAATCAAAATAAAATACGTATTTACGGGGGGCTCTCAAACAACAAGCGTGATTTTTTGCATTTTTTTAATAGATAATGGTATGGAACGAGAAGAGGCATTGATTTAAAAAAAAGTGTTTTTTCCATAATCAGATATATTATATAGTAGTTTATCTCGGATTGGATATGCAGAAAAACTATACATTTTGCTGCCAGATGCTACATCAATATAGCTACTACATAAAATTTTGTATGCAAAGAAGTATTTAACTATTAAAATAAACATAATAAATCATGATCATTTTAATATTCACTTCAAAGGTAAGAAACTAAGGTAATTATATCAAGATTTTACGTCATAGAGCATCCATGTTTTGCCAAATTGGCATGCAAATAGATACATATGTATATACATACGCGATAAAAACATAACCCTCTTTGTGCTAGTTGGGTAATAAACCCTAACATTTAGTTCTAGGAAACACACCATTTTTTTTAATGCTCAACGAAGTGGGCACGGGTTCTTTTTTATAGTATGGAAGTAGCAAACGGGTATGCAGCTCACCTAATGGTAAGTGGCTACTGCCGCCCATAGACATCTGTAATCAACCCTAAGTAAAGGTTAGATCAAAGTTTCACCTAAGGTTAGCTACAGATGCGTTGCTACCCCTGAGGACTAAGATGGAATCCCTCGGAAAAGTATGTCTCCCTTACTACGCCCCTTAGACTAAAACACAACAGCGCATAACACTGATGTTATGAGGCAGAAATAGGTGTGGCGGTGGTGCTTCCGGAGTCGAACCACAAAGAGTTCTACCACCTTTAAAACCTTCTTCGTCTGCTAGTATTCAATAAAAAAATCTTTTTCCTAGCAAAAATTTATTATTTTTTAAATACCATATCCAACCATACCCACATCGACGCGCCCGGGGATCTTAACACGCATCAAAACTATTCCCGAGCTGTTCTAGCCGCTATAAATATAGTTTATAGCTCTATCAATCGCGCTCACAACAGCTGGTCCACTCGTTAAGGGGACGATGATTGATCTGGCGACGTCGCCGCGACATCGCGTCGTGACGCGGATTATCGGATTTATTGTGTAGCGAAAAATTTGACGGTAGCCACCGAGTGGGTCGGATCTGGGAAATGGATGTGTCATGTCTAGGAATGTGTTTTGGTGTCTGTTGTACCACTATTTCAGCAGTAAATAAAAGCTTAACACTCTCTCACTCTCATAAAGATTTTCATATGCGATGCGAACCACACACAAACAATGTTGTGTGAATACACAAACAACTAGACCAGAAGTCTAAAATTATCATTCAGACGTCTGCCTGACCGGGGATTCGAACCCACTGCTTGTCAGACCGGTATGTCAGAGCGCTCGGCCACGCGGGTCTTATAAGTATGTAGCTCATGTAGTTCAATAATATTTTGTAAAGTGTGATACAGATATTAACTTTAATTAAAAAACATTGAATAGGTTTTAAAATGAAACGAAAATAATCTAGCGAACGGAACTGGCCTAAAAATTTAATAATGTCTATTTTCTTCGTTGTTATTTTTATTTTATTTTTTACTTATTACTTATACGATCTACGCGTAGTTAGATTTATATTTCCAATCAAAGCTCACATAAAATAAATTATTTTTACCACGATCTAAATCGCTACACTTGTACTATAAGGCAGAAATAGTAGCAATATCACATAACAACATAGGTAAATCACTATCTTTAAAAAAATACAACTACCACTACATCTACTTACAAATACCGTCGTCGGGTATGAAAATAACCCACAGGACTAACAAAAACATCACCTATAAACCATGACATGTTTATGTGGTTTTAAAATTTCACCGGTCATTCACCGCTACAGGAGGGAAAATCTTCAAAATTCTTGAAGCGCGGAAGACATAAACGACAGAGCTATGATATATAGCGGAGACAGAAGACAGGAAAAAAGACGGGTGCACCGGTGACGTCTGATTTATGCTGTAAACACATAAATCTGACTTCTATCTGTCAGGACTTGGAGCTACAATGAAAACAGAGCTTTCGGGACGTAGAAAAAGCAAAAAACAGACTCCTAATGGAAGGTACTTTCTAGTTACATAAGTCAGATGGATTGCTCATTTGCTGGTGAACTGATTTGAATACAGCCTGAAAACGTCACAATAAAGTAGTAGGAGTTTAATAAAAAATGTATATACCTATATATTTAGTTTAATAAAAAATATATTGTAACTGTACTGTGTAAGTACTGACTATGACGGTACAATCATCGACAACCCATTACTGTGCCGATGCTGGGTACTGATCTTTTTTCTGATTGAGAGTCTCAGGCCATAGTCCACCGGGCAAAAATCTGTGGTGCGTGCCTGGGATTCGAATCTCGGACCCTCGATTGAGACTCCAA
>MOOZ01000612.1:385071-406227 GCA_002930495.1 Cecropterus lyciades | reverse complement strand
AAGTTGATGTGTTCTGATTTGTAATACGTATAAAGGCTATTACGGAATACTAATATACCTACTAATATACCACTGACTTAGTCTGAAAGGGCAGTACAGATGCGTTACTTACATGTGCCCATGAATGGTTTTGCTGCTAAACCGAGTATGGTTCGACAGGGGAGGTACCACCGCCACTTATTTCTATTATGAAGCAGTTCTAGCATTTCAGTGGAAAGGTGTGGTTGCAGGCTTACGAAGCGATCTTAGTCTTTGGAAGTAGCAACGCATCTGTGATCAGATATAATTCCTGTTCTATATAAGTTTGTTTACATACGTCCATGGGTAATAGTCATCGCGTACCTTTAGGTCAAGTGCACGCTCAATTTCTAGTTTAATTTTATGTACAAAAAATAAAACAAAGTTATATACAATGTAAAAAATACAGATAGACTTTAAAATAAATTTTCCTTTTATATTGACCTCTTCAGACTAATTCAGAGCTTATTAACTTCGGAATCGATTATCATCGAGTGACACCTGTTCGCCGGCTGCGTGCCAAAGGTTGCCGATGTACTAATTACGTGTAATATATAAGTAAACTTTAGTTATTTTGTTTGTGAAAAATATAAAAAAAGAAGTATTTTTGTCGTGTTGTTGTAATAGACGTTGTAAAGAGATAATTATGTCACTAGTATTTTAAGATACGACACCCGATAGCGTTATCCGGTTTAAATTTTTGTGTATAATCCGACATGTAAACTTAATTTTTGTATAAATATCATATTTATAACTCTAATAGAACTTGCCTGGTGTAAGTGTCATAAATATAAAAATCAGTACCTACATATTACGGCCATATTCATTATTATACTCTGTATACAAAGTATAAACCATGCTTACCAGCTTGGAGATGATAGTGCTGGGATATATGTCATACATAATGCATGTGTACATTTATATATGGTTTGGGAGCCATTAGTATATATTTTTAAATAAATATGTTACGAATTGACGTACCGAGTCACATTCCTTAACTCTAACGATTAACTTATTGTGTTGCGTATAAATTTTAAACGAGAATAAGTAGAATTAGTATAGTTAGACCGGGAAGGTATCACCATCATTCCTAATTTAGTGTGAAGCAGTTCTTGTGTTTCAGTGGAAGGGTGTGGTTGCCGGCTCACTTGTATTTGAGGCGATTATCTTATTCCTCGAGAGTAGCAATGCATTTGTGATCGACTTCAGATAGAACACCTGTTCTGTATACAGTAGCTTACAAATGTCCATGGTTGGCAGTGACCGCTTACCATCAGGCGGACTACATGCTCGTTTGCTCCTTCGTTCTGATAAAAGAATATTATTTACTTATTATCTTTTGATAATACCTATAATTAAAATGTTAACATTTATTCTCTATCTTTAACCATTTCGTTCTTAGATTCTAGTAAATAAGATTAAATTGACCACTATCCATAGAATCTGTTATTTAAAAGAATATTCTTATTTTGTCTTTTAATCTATGTGTATATATGTAAAAAAATGTAAATCAGATTATTTTAAAAGTGCATGGCCAGCCTAACATATTTACTAATAAAGCTCAGGCGTGTATTAAATCGGGAGCGTGTCACTCCGCGACAGGAATAGCAGACTTTAATGCTTTCAGCTTCAATCAACTGCACGGACTTGGACGAACATTCAACTATTTCACTGCGTTTCATTTTATATAATATATTAAACATCTTTTTAAAGATGTGTGCTATGTAGCTTTTTTCGCCGCTTTTTTCCCATATTACGATGTGGCGGTACATTATTGGAGTTTAAAAAGGAATTTTGTTAAGGATCAACTTTGAATAAAAGATTTTTGATAGACTAGACCTAAGAGGATAGCTGAAGCTTTTGACGGATCGCCAAAGTCTGGATTAATTCTACTGTAATGTTATAGGATATCGAAACATTTTTAAGGATATGGTTGTACTAATGTTTATATTTAGTCGAGTAGTTGGTGTAAATGTGATAACGCCATCATTATTTTAAGACTATGTAGAGCATAGTCAGATTATGATGACATTTTTAAATATCCGCGACAAAACATTTTTACTGATAAAACTACGAAAATAATAAATAACTCAATGAAAACTAAACGATATCTTCATAAACTAAGTAACACTACCCTGAGGTTCCGAGTCAAGTACTAACAAAAGTGCATTACCCCAGACATTTTTTCATTCACTGCTATTTCTGTGTGATAACTGATACGAGAAGACAGACTGATAAACTACACACCATCAAAAATATAATGAGAAACTCTGAAATTTTCCTCTGTATCAATGTGCAATTTTTTCCCGTAAAAATAATGTCAAACTGTGAATGAATTCGAGAGTGATGCTTCCGTTACTCCAGATTATTCATTAATTAATTAATGATAATCACGTTAATGTCTTTTATTACGACAGTATAATATTTCCTACGAAGTATAACTACAACATCTAAGTTAGTAACAACCGTAGCTTAAAGATCCAACATCAAGTAGAAACAGCTTGTCAGTCGAGCTGATGCCTGTTTGTGCTGCGTCCAGTGAGCCGTGCCTTTGTATTTCATATTCCAGACGCCTGGACAGCTTTAAGGACGACTAACTGTCTTTTAGACTTCCTGGTAGCTTCCAGGCTATTTCAAGTTGTTTGTATACTTATGCTTCTAGGTAAAAATCATTTCATGTCAGGATCACATATTTTTTTTTGAAATAGTATTGTCGATATAAGTTGCTACATTTTTATTTTTCTTAAAGCACATAATTTGGTGATAGTTTATAGCTTAATATTAAAAAATTTTTTGCGAATTTTCAGAAAAATAGGCAAAGATTAAATTCCGTTCTTTATCTCTTTTGTGTGTCAAAAGATTTATTTCGTAGCTACAGACAATTATGGATTATCAATAAAAAATATACCAATTCGAATATTGACTACTGCGCGCACACTAGTAGGTATTAATTAATATTTTTCGACACAAGAATTGATATTGATTAAACTAGGTACCCAATAATCAATGGGCAAAGTCACCTGACTATGTGTCTTAAGTACTACAAAACATTCTCAACGCGCTAATTGGGAAGTCAATCAACACGCGCCTCATAAATTGCGATGCAACGGCGTAGGGGGCGCCACTTAATCTGTCAAGTGAGATACCCTCTAACGTTGATACAAGCATGGTTTGTCTCTCCATTGCGACAGTGGGTTACAAGATTGTTCAACTGTTCTGGAAGGTAATTTCTCTTTATTACCCAACTGCGTCAGGAGGGTAATGTTTTTCAAGCGCATGTTTGTATTTCCATATTTTTGGTACGCGCTACAGCGCTATGAGGCTTGACGAATGTGACATATGCCATATTATTAGACGCCTCAGTTTGGAGAGCGATTGTGGGTTATAGTGTGCTATATAATTTTTAATAAGAAAAAGGTTGTTTTTTGACTATGTACCTATAATTTCGAAATTAGGTATTTCCGACGGATTGTCAAACTCTACACAGTCGGTTCTAAAATTATTGAATTATACATATACATATTTACCAACCTGCATATGATATGTATTATTTTGTAATGAATAAATAATGCAGTCTACTCTCACAGCTCCACACCAGGATTCACACAATAAAATACACCAACGCCTAGACTCAGAACAGAAATCTTATTTAGATATTTGTCTGGTCGTGATCGAACCCAGAACCCGTTGCGTGTCAGACCGCTATGGAGTCCGTTGCGCCACGCAGTTCGTTACGCACTCAGTACAGGTTACATACATATTCGTTTTATTACTTTGGTTGCTTCCCATGAATGATAACCCATTTCGTGTTTTTATGACTTTGAAAATAATTTCTTTTTTACTGAAAAAAAACTCAATGGGTGAATATTTTGTATATGCAACTCTTCCTCGATTGAAAAAACTGTTCTGAGTTTCCAAATCGTAACAGATCTTCAAAGAATTTCTGTCTACTAATTTCTTCACCTTTATTGACGTACTATTCCATTACAAAGTATGTCAGACATTATGACCTCACTTATCTTGAGTGAAGCATATGACTCCGCCCTTAGATACCCAATCGCTAATGTCGGTGATTGGCCCAACGCCAGCTTCCACGCTGGAGCGATTGTTGATTTATGGCGCCAGGTGACAACCGACGGTGGCTGATCGATGCAAAATGTAGTTGTGAAGATCTCTGTCGTACACGATGATAAATAGACGCTGGAGATGATGACTTTCCTGGAAGACAACAGTCAATATTGGATTTTTGAAGTATCTGACGTTTTTAAGGAAACGAAAATAGAAAATAATAATATGCACAGAGAGAGTACATTTTGTGATAAAGATAATGCAGTCAATAGTCAGTTGGAAGTTTAATATGGTTTAGAGTATTTTTTCAAAAAAGGCGAATTCATGTTCAGTCCGAAATTGATCACAAAGCAAATATGTAACGATGGTTCTGATTACATATATTAACAGTAGTGTTTACAATAAGTGTGTCACTTTACATAAATATTTTCAACTGACGATCAATATTGCATAATCTTTCAGGCCACCATGCAGATCTTTTATAATATGGAAGTAGCAAACGAGCATGCAGTCCACCTGATGGCAAGTGGCCTCTGCCACCGATGGACATCTGTAATCAATCCCAGATAAGATCAGACCTGAGGTTAGCCACGGATGCATTGCTACCCCTGAGGACTAAGTTGAAATGCCTCGGATAAGTATATCTCCCTTACCAGTCTTACCACACTCTTCGGACTAGAACACAGCATTGCGTAACACTGCTTTTATTAGGCAGATATAGGTGTGGCGGTGGTGCTTCCGGAGTCGAACTACAAAGAGTTCTACCACCTTAATCAATCTTTTGTTTTAATGTGTGACATATATGAGTATGAAGATTTCGTTCCATACATATATATAAAAATAGAAATATAAACTGTCTTCTCGAGAGATCATAAGAGGTAGAATACCAAAATCAAAGTAATGATGCTCAAATTGTTTATGAAGACGATAACAATAGACGTGATGAAGCTATGCATGTTTATTCTCTTTTTGTTTATCTCCGTGCAACCGATCGGCTCGCTGACTGACCGCCGCTGCAGCTTGCACTCCTTCGTATGCAGATTGTAATGCTACAAGGCATACTCGAAATCCGTTGTAACATGAACTGGCTAATTGACAAAAAAAATAACCACAAAAAAGATGATTCTGAGTTTACACATTTTGGGCAAGTTAATCTGTTACATTTCAATAGCAGTTACGGTAAGTGATTCGATGGGTGTCTTTTTGATGTTTAATGTTTTGAAGGTTGAATATCGAAAATCAGATGTTTTTATGTTTGTTGTTTTTGTGTATCGTGAATTTTAATTTCATAGAAAAAAGTAATAGACGAAAGCAAATGACAACTACAAGTACTTACGTTTAGATAAATGCAAAATAATCTAGCTATTCTAATTTAGGCTCATATTTCACTACGCTGGGTGGCCAACACAAACGGTTATCATCATTATCTTCATCTGTGTGATTAACTAGATGAAATGAACGTAGTTATCTGGGCACAAAAAATAGAAAAAATATAAAACCAAAATATGAAAACGTAAAATCACTTTATTATGACGCGGCCATAATATCATAGACTGAGAAGATTCACATGATATTGACTTCAGATATATATAAAATAAGATCAAAAAATCGTAAAACTCTGTACCTAAGTTCAGAGTTGTCTAAACATATGTAGTCATTTCCGATTACGACCGGTTTCAAAACCAACAGCTACATACAATACGTCAGTGTAACAGTAACTGGGCAATTTCATTCAGCGCTCCAAATCCGCCGCGCCGACCGCCATTGATAAAACGGTATGGAGTGTTGATCTTTCCCATTATACATTCAACGGTATGGGGGCAAGTTTTTGCGAAATTAACTTGTTTTTAATCCTGCTGAAGAGCAAACAACAAACACGTATCACCTTTTTAGTAGGTTCCGTACGCAAAGGTTAAAAACGGATTCCTATTAAGACTTCGCTGTCCGTCTGTCCGTTTGTGTACCACCAGACATGTATCAAATGAACCATGATAGCTAGACGGTTGAAGTATTCATAGATGATGTATTTCTGTTGCCGCTAGAACAACAAATACTAAAACAGAATAAAATAAACATTTAAGGGGCTCCCATACAACAAACGTAATTTTCTTTGCCGTTTGTTTTATAGATAATGGTACGGAATCCTTCGTGCGCGAGTCCGACTCGCGCTTGGTTAGTTTTTGATGTTGTAGCTGTTCCAAACTTGCAGTTATTCAGATAGTACGTGGTCACTCACGCCCATGGCCATCTTTAACCTCCACCAAATAATATCAGTGTTAGCTGAGATCGGCCTCAGATAGCCTCTGATGACTAAGGTAGGAGACCTACCTTATCAGACTAGAACACAGCAGCTTAACACTGGTGTGTTTAGGCAGATAAAGGTGTGGAGGTGGCGCCTCCAGAGTTAAACCACGAAGGGTTCCACCCTCACAGTTATAAACACTCCATATCTATCAAAAAACTTGCAGTCAAATTACTGTTAAATGTCCGTATAATTTGATGATATAATAAAATGTCAGCGTAATTTTATTCAAGACAGATTTTGACACAGATTTTCGACAGTTTACTTAATATCAAAGACCGCCTACGAACAACCTTCGAACCAGATCGATGAACTTTAACGCGTTAATCAGATCCATCAGCATAAACTGTATAAGATATTCAACATTCATTTCGATGTAAATGGCGCCTATCATTTATATCTACTAATATATAATAATGAGATGTTGTGTGTCTGTGTGTTACTCAATCACGCAAGAACCACTGGTCTGATTTACATGAAATTTTGCATGGATAATATATAATATAATATTTAACTGGTCAGTCTATACTTATACCTACTTTACTATACTTTTGATTTCGGTATTTTTAGCTATTTAAAGATGGCGACTATTTGTACCCGCGACGGAACGGAGACGCTATATGCGTTTGGGGTGAGATGTTTGTGCAAACCAGTTGCCAGTTGCCATTTGTCTCCAAAACGACTGGTCCAATTTTGATGCGGTTTTCAGTGATGGGTTTTAGTCTGATTGATGAATGTTCCTGATATGTTTTACGATGAATACTCACCAAGGGGCGCTACAGTAAACATTTGTTTGTGCAATCCAAAACAACTAGTCCGATTTGGATGCTGTTTCCAGTGACGGGTTCGGGAGTTTTTCAATTACATTTAAATCGTCGTTGGTTTTTACAAAATTTCAATTTTGCTTTTTATAGGAACATCACTACACCCTTTAGTCTCAGACTTACATATTTCCATTTTTAATAAACAGAAAACGTTAAAATAGCAAGTTTTAGATGACATATACACGAAGTCACGTAGCGAAGCACGGTACATCAGCTCGTAATCTACTCTCTAATACTGTATGTACATTATATGACTAAGATTGGTCTTGATACGTCCATCTACTCGTATATTTATCATCAACTTTATGTTTTGGGACTACGATCGTGAATATATGTGGAATATATTATGTTCGGGCCTGCAATAATAGTCGTCTACTTTCTGTGAGTCATGTAAAAAGTAATATGATTGTCATATTTCTCTTCTATGGATGCTTAAGCCTCTAGTCTTGTTACAGATGCCCAGTTTATGGATGTTGGCTTCCCGTTTTATCGGTTCAAGTTTCATATCCAAGACAAGCATTAAACTCTTTCTACACTCATAGCCCCACAGAAGGATTTTCTCCTGTGTCGTGGATGCTATGGACACACAAAGACGAATACACAAACACCCAGACCAAGAATAGAAATCTAAACTCATCATACAAATGTCTGTCTCTGGCCGGGGATCGAACCCGGGACCCACTGCGTGTCAGACCGGAATGGTGACCGCTTCACCACTGGGGTCGGCATTTCGTATAAACTATTTTAAATATAAACTATATTAAATATCGCATGCTTTAACGGAAAAGTGCAAACTTAACGTATGTTTTCTCATCCATGAATCATTGGTGGTTGGTAGATAAGCGTGGTAAGCATTGTCCGTAGTGCTCTTTCAAAGAATAGAGTCGAGAGGGACAAGCCCAGCGGTGGGAAAGGAATGATCTAAGAAATAAAAGACATTTTTTGTTACCACACACAAAAATACTGTGCGGTTGAATGTAATTCGCATAACACGAGTCCAACTCACATTTGGCCGGTTTATGGACCATTATTATATCACATCTTACAGTATCATTTATTACGTTTTAGTTACTATATATCATATTTATTAAATAGGACACGAGATGTCAACAAAAAATCAACGGTGCCAACTCTTGCGCAACTGTCACAAGAATGAGGAATTTTTAATGATCATTACATCGACATTATCAATCAAAATCCCGTATTCAATTCCCAATCTTATTACACATTGTTAAAGCCCATTTCAATTTTGGGCTGTTTGATGGATAGTAACATTAAAGATTGCTGTTCATCGGGTAGCAATTCCTCAGCTTTATCGCCCATTACTCTCTGATTAAAACTGCTTTATAAATCGCCAGATACAAAAATATAATAGGTCACCAGTCACACCGTCGACGGGAAGCGATAAGTTTATTGATGTGTGTGATTTAAAAAATCTTTATAAAAGATCTCGAAAGATGGTACATATAGCTTTTAAGTAATTATTAATTGCTTAAACGTCATAATCGCAGAACAAAGCGTTGACTACATGGATGTTCATAAGGGGTTTAAAGGGTCTGGACACAACCCTTTGTATAGAGTGAGAATAAATTTTAGTGACTAGGTAACCTTTTTTTACGACCGCCGCTTTTGGACTGCCCCTTAACTTATGATTGTTTAATTCCGTACTACGATTAACTTTTGCCTTGTATACTCTTTCCACAGTTTCATACCTATATTATCATGTATCTGTTATTGTTAAATAATTTAAGGATATTAAGCAACAAAGACAGTGAAATCTCAAAAAGTGTAAACTTTGCGCAGCTCTATTTTAATTCATGACATCAAACTTAAACTGTATTTATGTAGCATTTTTTTTTATTTATTATTTAGTTATGGATGCATGCTTATACACTTTTATAATAATTAGGAATCTACTTGAATTCTTTGTTCGTTCATGTCTATCGTATGTCTCCAGTGGTGAGACATACACCCAAATCAAAGTTAGAGCTGTCGACGGGATGTCGCGGTATTTATTGTTCGTCTTCCGCCCACCAAAATACTCGTAAAATATTAAGAACAACGCATTATTTTTCTTGTTTTATGACAGCGTCATTTTTATAGACGTTAATAATTGACGTCGCCCACGTTGTAAGAATAGACGTTATGGAAACGACTGGCCATCGATCCTGGGAAATAGGTTAATTAGATTTGACAAGTGCAAAAACAAATAAATGTGCTTAGTTTATTACAATAAAAACGCACACATTCCGTATGTTATTGTGACACAAATACGAGTAGAATAGGTTAGTTTTGATATAGATTGCCTAATGCCTAAATAACTAAAGCTAAAACATGAAATTTGGATAATGGGTTCCTTTTATGTAGTCTCCAACTAAGGAAAGGTTTCTTGGTATTTCACCCCTAAAGTTGGAAGTTTGTTTGAAATTCCGCAAATTTTGAAGCAAACTAAATTGGTGTTTAGCTTTCTAATTGCGAATAAATAGACACCAATTTCACAGGATTTGGAATATCAATTCTTAAAAAGGTGAAAATCATTTGGTCGTTCTATTTACAAATAAAGAGACATGCATTTCATCGTTTTTGGGAATTCAACTCCTAAAGGGATTAATTAACAACCTAGTAGCGAATGTTGCAACCAGCTTTCTTTCTTACACGCTGTGTTTGATTCTGATGCAGATAATGTTGGACTGATGTATTTATTTACTCTTTGTGTGTATCCGTGTGCTGCGCCAAAGAATCCTAGTGTTGATTGTTCGAATTAGCCACTTGCTTTCTTTCTCAGAAATAAGATTATGATAAAATACGTTTAAGTATAAAATGATTACAGGGAATAATCTGAATCACTCGTAATATACCCAAAACCTCGATTTATGGCTCACACCTATTGGAGTCTATTTTTGCGGACATTAGATCACACGGTTTACGACACGTGGGCGACGTTGAGGTACGAAAAAAATCAGACACCGGCGAAGGATTCGTCATCGGTGTGACAGGTTAACGAGCGCTAACGGCTGCGAATTCGTGGGACCGCATAACTAGCGTTTTATCGACATCGTTTCGTTTTTATAGTTCCGCGAGGGCTTATAGTTGTATTCTGGGTTACTGACGTGACGCGTTTGATTGTAGATGAAGAAATTCTGTTGGATTTACGAGTGAACCCGCAAAGAGCAAAAATAATTTTGAGGACTGTAAATTCGACATTGAATCGAAAAACAGTTGCGTCTATGTAAACTTAAAATTCGTAGCTTCGACCGAAGTGGTAATTTTCTACTTTGGTGCATTTTCAAATGTCTGTTTTGAATAAAGTAGATTATTAAAGTAGAATAATACTATTTAGTCATTTGATATCTAGAGTCTAATCTTTAATGTTGAAGTCGCCAGAAGAATTAAAATCGATTGTCGTTACATTGGACAATTGCGCAATATTCGAAATTGCGTTTGTGGATATACATATCAGCACCGGAGAGATACCACCCTCACAACTATTTATAGCTTGAAGCTTACACATGAAGCGACTAACTTAGTCTTCGAGAGTAGCAATGCAACCGCGATTAACATCGGATAAAATCCCTATTCTACATGAAGTTGCTTTAAGTATTTCCATGCGCGACAGTAGTCACTTACCATCAGATGATGCTTCATGCTCGTTTGCTACTCTCATCTTATAAAAATTATACCAATATACATATTGACGACCCGCGTGGCGGAGCGGTCACCATACCGGTCGGACACGCAGTGGGTCCCGGGTTCGATTCTCGGCCAGACAGAAATTTGAATGATGAGTTTAGGTTTCTGTTCTGGGTCTGGGTGTTTGTGTTTTCGTCTTTGTGTGTCCATGGCACCCACGACACAGGAGAAAATCCTACTGTGGGGCTATGAGTGTAAAAAGCGTGTATTAATCAGTGTTATATTATAAACATATAGTTCATTAAATAAACAAACAGTTACCAATTCACTCAGTAGGCACATCACTAGCTCTATCTTAAAGCAGTTTTATTAATGAGCACCATTAGCGACGGACCGAAATATCAACGGCGCTGTCTTTATATTTCACTTGCACCGAATTGATGTCTTTTCAAAAGCCGCTGAAGAGTCAATATATTTATTACTAGCATTAGGTACGTTCTGCCAACGCTGACTTAAAATAACAACATCGACTGATTGCTTTAAGTGTAATATTGTTAAGAATACGTTGATGCAAATTTAAATGTTCCTTACTTTTCGGAATTCCATAGAGACATAAGTTTTTCCTGTTATACCTAGAATAACTAAAAAGTAAAAATATCAAAAAATAGTTCAAGTCAAAATAGGCAAATATCTACATAGTCAACTTTAATTAACACATACGTATATAGCTTATTGACTAAGTTTGTAGTCAAGATGAACTTCGCTATATACTCGTATCTGTTGGAGGACCACGATACTGAAAATGATCTGATGGGACCTCAGTAACATTGCTCGGATGCTCGGGTTTTCATAGATAGCTTTATTTTTAATATCATAATTCATTGAACTAGATGAATGTTAGTGATTATTAAAGTAAATGTATTAAAAAGTATACTCATATTATTTATTATAATACATGCTTGCTACACGTTTTTTGTACAGTTTTCGAGTGATTTAATATTTTACGGAAGTAGCATGTATACCACTGGTTCACTCACAGTTCTGGAAATGAAGCTATATGCAAACTACAACTTGCATACTAATTTTAACTGCCAGAATAACAGCAAAGTCTGACTAAGTTCGCTAACCGACCACGATAAACCACGCTGAATATGTGTCGGAGGACCACTTCGTGCGGCCTCGCGGGACCTGAGTAAAGTTGCCCGGATGCTCGGGTTTTTATGGACGGCTTTATTTTGAAACTTAAGTCAAAGTACTTAGTACAGTTAGGTTATTCTTACATAAGTAAGCGGTTTTGTCTGGTGTGAAGCTTATTTTTTTCCAAGGGAATTAAAAAAAACTTTTTTTTTGTATTGAAATGTCTTAATATGAAATATTGTTACTTAAAACTGAAATATATTTGTTACAATAAATTTAAATTATGTCACATAAAATTTATTATGGAGGGATTGAGTAAAATAGTCTCTACGTCGTTTACTACGTTTATGGGTATCGTAACGGTAAAAATCCACTAATATAGTATTCGTCGTGCCATCAAAACAAAATTTGCACTCCGCACTAATCGTGACTTGTGTGACACCAAATTTGTTTATAAGAATGTCAATCTTTCAAAATTATTGCGAGATCCGCTAGGAAATCCCTTAAACAACAACCCATGACTTCATCCGAATATCGCCTTAAGAGCCTTCTTTGGCAGGTGTCGTAAACCATTGGATGAGTCAGTCGACGAAATCTTCACGTAATTAATGAGTCGATTTATGACGATAACTTGTCACGCAATAAATTAATTTGATATTTTAATACCTTATACGTGTTTCGCGGATTTGTTGTACAATTCGCGACTGTATTTATTTATTAATGATAAGGTTATGAAGACATGTTCATATATACGATTGTAAATGTTCATGATTAATATTTTTACTCGCAACACTCAACACGAAGATAAACGTGATAATAAAATTTCATTGAATATACTATAAAAGTATACACGAGCATGTCCATTAGAATAATAACTTGTATAGGAATGTAATAATGGAGATATTGGAACCAACTTCATACTCTCACATCATGTAGCGTAATGATACCGAATGCAGTAAAGATATCGTGTTATAGAGGAGCTTATTTAAAAAAGAATATGGCAGTAGCGCTGTCATTCCGGCGACTACTTCTAGGCTCCGTTGCAGTAACGAAACGACCTGGTCGCGGCACCGATGCGACTCCCAAGCGACTTATGAACACTCAACTCGTAGACAAAGTTCACTCTTATTACAGTGCACCTAAGTCCCCCTCGCCTCGCTGCTGGCAACCATTCGAGATTTTAAATTTTGTACCGTCGCGACATTAAATCGTAATCGAACACTTTACAGTGACGGTCGCGGCGAAATATCGCGTTCGGATGGTATAAATATGCACTTATCTTTCTTTTTAGTTAACGTAAGTCTGCATAATGCAGGCCTCGCTGTGGCCCACGTGTGCTTCGAATAAAATTTTAGCACTCCCGCATTGTTCTATGCGACTTTGTGCAAGTGCGAGTGGGACAGACGATAGGCCATTTTGTTAGGGCAATAACGGAGCAAGTGTCTATAACTCGGGCGCTCGGAATAAGGGATATTTTTTTATCGGATCCGTACGAGGCGGTTGTGCACGGGATTTTCCCGTTTCGATTTCGCCGCGAAACGTTAGTGTAATCGCATTTCCTCGGTACGTATTTTTAGTTTAAAAAAAGAAGCCGAATGAACAAGAAATTAAAATGTTTGTTACCCCTGACAGATTAACGAATAGTGAAGTGACAATGTCGATAGTTAATAAATGAAAATGTCCTTTGAACTAATGTTTATTTTTTATTTTTTGCAGGTAAGCCATCAGTCTTAACGTCAAGCCGAAGGTAAACTGAATAAAACCTCGTCGAATTATCAATTAATAATGGATTGTCGGACGCGTGATTGATTAATAATATAAAATCCGGTACGGTCGCCGTTCGTCCGTGCCGACACTGATTGACACATTTTAGCATTAATTGACATAGAGCATACATTTTTAATTGCGTGAGTAATTGTATAACTTGAGCGGTTGATTTCAGCCACTCCGTTTAGCCGATAATAATTAATTAATTATAAATTATTGTAATGTTTGTTTAAGAAAAATAAACAGATAAAAATAACGTAATGGGAACGCAATTTTGGAACAGAAAAAAAAAGAAAAAATAAATTATTGTAATGATTGACCACATAATTATGTAATTATCTTATTTTCTTTCTTTCCTTTCTTGACTTTGTTTTGTTAATAAAACATTCGAATAAAAAAACTGCCCCAACAACATTTTTTTTCATTTAAGATGACAGTGAAAGATTACATTTTTTTTTAATTTTTCATACTCTGATATGAGATATTTAGTTAAAAATACGTTGTATTTTGATTTGCCGCTTCTGTGGGTGCACAATGAAGGTAATGTTGAGGTGATTACATTGAAGTAGTCGAGCTACCTGTCCAGTAGTGATCAATTCAAGTGCAATCACAATCAGTCAATAAGACAAGGTTAAGTTGTGTGCGTGTGGGTGTAAATATCACGCGTTGCCTTTTAACTGAAATATTTTTTGTTCAGTTGCATTTTTGGCTGTGTGATTGATTGATGAAGGAAAACAATTTTTGTATAATTGATAAATTGTTGAAATATGGCTCGATATTCAACACGAAGGCAACACCGACACACTTTCTGATGTTAATATCAGTGGTAAACGCTGCAGTATTCTAGGTTTGAGGGTAAATAAAAATAAAAGGCTGTAATGGAGGTTTGAGGGTAAATACAAATAAAAGGCTGTAAGGTTGGGAACCTTACATCTAAACGGTAGGATCATATCTGGGATCGAATTTCTGTAGCACTTCAATTTTATATGGACTGCAAGACTCCATAGGCATTAACCACCTTCAGATGAACCTTAGTTGCAACGAAAACGCTAGTGATAAAAATCTGTAAATAAATTTTAAGTAAGTGTAATTTAAAAAATTAAGTTTTCTTAAGAATGTTTGAAAGTAGCGAGTAAAATAAAAAAAGTAGTTAGTTTTCTTTGAATTAACTAAAAGTGCCTAGTAATCTTTGAAACGGAACCAATTTGGACAAGACTCAGCAAATACCTATAAGTAATACTATATTTTATGGATATCAGGAGCCTTGGTTAGTCTACTATGAATACATATGTCCTGAATATGCTGGCCTCAAATGGCTTAAGTCGGCTCTTTACCTATCAATCAGCCGTCAGTCGTCACAAACAGCGACAGGTCAAGGGTCCCGCGTCACCCCCGGGGGGAGGGGGTTGATTGATATCGTATTGACGCGGGAAGACGTTGATGTATTTTGATGGTTGCTGACTTGGTATAGGTTTTACGATATATGGCATGTATAGGGACTGCTAAGTATTCGTGATCGTTGTTTGGAAATTTACTCTCTACTGAAATTTACATATTAAACGAGTTTTTTATACGATTGAAAAAGCTACGCGCATACCTACAGTTTTTCTGATGGCAAGTGCCAACTGCCGCCCGTGGATCTGTAAGCAAGTTCATGTAGAACAGAGGTTATATCTGAAGTCAATTTCAATTCCGTATGCCGTACATAAAAATTAGTCGGCAACTATACCAATACTTCGTTACGCAAGAACTGCTTCAACGAATTTGATTCGACTTCAATTCCCGCATTTTTCGGCCGTCGTGGATGCTACACGGGATCCACGGCTTATGTCGAGTGCGGCCGCATTATCGTCCAGTACTTGCTGCAACATCAAACTTTAAGAAATATAACTAAAGTAGTACTTTATAAACAAACCTGTTGTAGTGAAATTGGCCGAAATAAACATTTTTCTTTCTTTCTTTAGCCATATTATCTTTACTGTTTTACAAAACTTTTATTACTTTGTTTTATCTTCAATCCACTTCTATGGCTCTACTCTATACTAGTCATTTTGTTAGCTTAGCCTCTGCGATGAGCATTCTATAGTAAATCGTTTCGCTTTTATATAACTAGAACCTATATACGAATACACAAAGATCCAGAACAGAATCTAAATTCACCATTCGGATGTCTGTTTGGCCAGGGATCGAACCCGGAACACACTGATAAGATAAATAATATAGAATTACTGACTATCATTATAAAAAGTTTAAAGGATCTAATATGATTAACAACAAACACCATACGTATTATGCTGTTTCAACAATTCATAAGACCGCAGCCAGCGCCGAGCCAACCGGGCGTCCTCCATTTGAAATATTAATTCCCATCATATCTGGGATGATTGACGGGTGTCTACGCGGGGATATATCCGTCACGGGAACACCCCCTCGTGGGGAGGCCACCCCCTTCCGAGTGAAATATCTCAATCTTTAGCGCGATTTATTGATTGATATATCGATTCTGTCTGCTGCTTATGGTCGACTGGCTGATTTGACGTCGATTGCGTCGCGTTGTGTAGAAAATTTAGTTTCATATTTAAATTAAAATTGTATTAAAATTTTATCACCAGTTTTTTACTGAGATTGATCTGAGATCACTTCCGTTCTTGTTTTTTGAAATTCAAGTTTTTACGAAATAATACAATCGTCATTTTTGAAACGCAAACAGTGTAACTATTACTTACAGGGTAATGAAGTTAGTACAGTATAATGAAGTCAGTACCACATAACATCAGGCGACCTGCACGCTAACTGTCATTCAAAAAACCTTTTATACGCAATAAAAAGTTTTATTACTATTTTTTGGAACACCCTAACCCTCAAAACATTTACAAGCCTTTATAATAATCCGTAGAGGTGCTAACGCGGTATAAAAAGCCTTAACCCTCTCGCGGCGACATCTGGCGCTATTTGTCAAACATCGTTTACTATTTTCGTGGAGCGAACACTCACTTTGTCAGTTGGTGCTGTGAAGAAGTCACAGTTGTAGCGTGGATTTCTTTAAGAGTTTTAAAAAAATGTTGCTTTTAAAATATTATGAGATATAAGTACACGTTTATTTTCTTCGAAATGCCTATAACGAATGTTCCATTTATGCTAACCTGTTTTTTTTTACATTGATAAGGTTTAGTTAGGTTATAAGTATCTATACCACGCTGGATCAATCTTTTTTATAAGATTGATCCATTGATTGATTGATTGAAGTATAGTATAAAAAGAGGAGGAGTATAGCATTACATGGACTACCCTGCTGCTGCACTGCTTAATAATCGCTGCCGACCATGGACATTTCTACCTATCTCCACTACTTTCTACATAGAACTTCAGGCTTCAGTTGACAACATGTTAGATCGACCTCTACCTAAAATCTGTCAAGTTCATTGCAATTACTGGAGACGTATTTGAAAAACGAGCATCGTATTTAAGGAGTAACTTCAAGTGACACAACACTATATATTATAATATAAAAATCTTCTACAAAAGCCTGCTGACGTTCAGACACGTAAATAAGTGATATTTTTAAAAATATAAGACACACAGAACATAATAATGTAATTGAAGGATTATTTCATTTATTTTCAATTCGTGACAACCCTTCAAATTGCAAAAAAATAAAAAAAATAATAACCGATAATAACTGCATCGCCGTCATTACCCGGGTCCCGCTGTCACTCGGACCCCGCCTCAACAATTTTTCTTCACAATCCTATCTCCGCACACCACAGGCATAGAGGCGTCTTTGCTTTGACACGTCTTCTTTGACATGTGACGTTTAGCGTTGACAGTTGAACTGTACTTCAGAACCATTTGCAGAAACGATATAAATTCGTACGTTGTGGTAAAGTTGGAAATCGTCTGGCCGGCTTATTTCTATGTTTGTTCAGGACAGGCGTCCTCAACAATTTTTCCCTTGCGGTTGATTGAATCGTATCGTAATGATATAGAGTTGATAATCATTGGGTTGTTAGTTCAACAAGGGTCGTGGTCTCCAAGGTTGTTTTGATGGAGTGGCCGTCAATTAAATAGGCGAGCGTTCTGTACGTCTGCGTATGATTGAGTGCAGTAATGCAGATTTCTTTGAAGATATCGCCTTAGCGGGTTTGTTTCCTTTTTTTAAGACGGTTTCCATAATTAAATGGGACAAATCGAACGATGTGTCTAATTAGAGAACTGTGTAGAGTTGGTATTACCCCTCTTAACGCTTGAAGATTTATTATTTTTGTGAACTTTAAAGTCGGTAATAAAATATGAAACTTGTGTAATTAACATAAAGACTAATTTTAATCCTTTACTATTTTTGTATTTGTCACTTTTGTGTTTGAAAATCTAATTTTCTTTTGTTTCTTTTTTCTTCCATTATTTTAAATATATTTACAACAGAACAAACGAGACAGAGTTTATTTTTTATTAAACTGTATATATAAGTCTGAAAATATACATTTTTTCTTAATAAGATTGATCTCGTTTGTTTGGTTCTAATCTGATTCTTATAAGAATTAAATACCTATACACACACATAACTCTTATTTTCAACACATCGTTTGAAAACGGTATGCCAACATTTATTCTAAAACTTGTATGTAATTGTATATTCGCCAGTTAGGCAGACGAGTCCGCCAGGTGTTAGGCGTCTATTACAAAAACTAAGGTCAGTGAAGAGTAAAACCTAGGACACGGAACATAACGTGCTGGGCGTCGTCATATATGGGCGAAAGACAAGGTTAGACCACATACGTCGTCCATCTAATGTAACTAATCTTAGCTATTGATTTGAATTTTCATTTTTAAACAAAAACACAATAAAAAATATTGAAATGGTTTTTAAGACAAAATTAGTACCAGGTCATATTATTTATTATTCTATAGAATACCAAAAAGTTCCTAAAGATACTTTCTTATCGTCATAATACCAGATCCCTTAAAAACTACAGTGATAGACTAGCACATTTTAATATGACATCTCTAGCGAACCGGAGATGTATTCTTGACCTATCATTCCTATATAAAATTGTTAATGGAGTGTTGGACTGCCCGCAAATATTGAAAGAAATAACTTCTAATGTGCCTTTTAAAAGACCCAGACCAGCTAAATACAAGCCATTTTTCCTGAGGCGGGCTTACTCTAAACTTGGTAGAAATTCACCCCTTAATAGATTGTGCGAGCGGTACTCAATACTCTCATTTCCACTAATCATACGATAGATATTTTTGGAGATACATTGACACAATTTAAAACTTATTTGACAAAAGTGAAGTGGAGTGAATGAGTACTGGATTTATAAACAATTATTATGATGACATTAATAATATATCATTGAATTATAATCAATTATCTTATTGTAATTTTGACATAATAATTTATTTAGTTTATTTTATTTTAGGAAATTTTTGACATTGTAACATTTTATGGAAGAAAGGTGTAAGAAAAATATAATAATATTATAGATAATTAGATTTTTTCTGATAATATCTAATAATAAAAATAATGTAAAATCTATGTAATGATTAAACGATTTTTTTGTGAAAATAATATGTTCACCTGTAATTGCAAGAACACGATTGAACACTATATTATGTTCTATAAATTAAGGAATGATGGTGTATCTTGTGTTGGTGAACCTTAATTAAATAAATAAATAAATAAAACTTATCCTTTATAATATTTTATACCTACTGCCACATCGGTGACTTGTCTGTCACTGTCCAATATTTCGTTTCTTTTTTAAATTCAACCTCGGCTGTCCTTTGCAACTCTATCGCAAACTCATTCACCCGTCAATTGCAACCTTGCCTGTCTTTCATTTTCATAAGTAATAAGCTTCATTTGTCTGTGTGTATATTACTAGAGTTCTATCCATCAATCTTGTGGTACTAACACTACTTACCACAGTTGGGCACTGATCTCCCGTTGTACTGATAATAGCTGAAACCAGAGTAGTGAGTCACAGAAAAAGATTCGAACCTACATCTTTTTGTACTTTTAATTTAATACGTTACATTACTTTGAACACATTGATTTTATTTCGATATTCAAAACATTAAATATCAAATAAATTACATAGAGTAACTAAAGTTGAATTATTTTTAATATACATCAACAAAGAGTTCTCATAAGTAGCAAAGCGAATGCGGCCAACTTCAGGAAAAAACCTATGTATTGGGTCGATTACTTAGTTATGTGAGTAAGCTAACGTAATTAAATTAATCACTGTTAATTTATTTGGGATGAATACAGTTTGTTGGCTATTGTGATCATTAAGTATATCGTGTGTGTAAGTTCATAATTCTTTCAAAGTTTTCTTACTAAAGACACGCATCTTTGTTTCCCATCAGTAGACATCGCACTACTTACGTACGAATTATATTATTCTAAATACGGCGACACACGGAGGAAAAAATCGATGATAGGCACATTGTCCGACCCACATCGACTTTGAGCTGTCGAGTTTGATTGAATCAACTGTTTGCAGAGCGAACGACGCGTAGAGGGGCCGTTGCGTGACTGTTTATAATTTTTGATTATATTTCCACTAGGATATTAATTTAGGGTATGCGATAGATGAGGCAAATGAATAGACAGTTCACATGTCAAATATCCATAACTTTATAATTGTTTTTGAGTGGTTATCGACATTTGTTATTAAGCTGAATGAAGTAGAAAACAGGGAAATATTCACTTAATAAATATTAGGTAAAGTATTTGAAATCACATTATTTTGTTACATCTACTAAGGGTATTCCTAAAATCATATATTTTTGCAATAGTAGTCTTATTATTAGAAATTTGCTTTATGAAAAGACGTGCAGAGAGAAACTATCTCTTAGCTATGTAGTTCACCATACGTGCAAAAATCATCCTTCCCCCCGCCCCTATTATTATGACATATGTTTATCAATATCACGAATGAGACACGAATTTTGTATATTACAACCATTAAGGAAAAAATAAAGATCCTAATTGGGTATAAAATGAAATCATCAAATGACTGGTATTTTTTTCAATAATCACAAATTTATTGGAGTCACGTCAGCCATCGGTGACTAAGCATCACCTGCATGGTAATATTTACGTGTCACATATGTTGCATATTTAATGGAAGTGTTACACACACAACAAATAAAGGGTTAGCGGGCTATAACAGATAGCGTAAAAGTCAAAGTTTCTATGATCTTACAGTGCAGGTATTAAACTCTAAACATCAAAATCACCTGTTTCTGCACAACAAAACAAAAGGGAGAGCCATGAACGCTGCTCGGCGCTCAAACTAGCCGGGGACGAAATAACGAGCGAAAAATGTCGGCCGCCTCTATCCCTCACAAAGCCACCGAGTAAATAAACCGACGGTCGACAAAGACGTCCGTCTGCGC
>MOOZ01000612.1:329807-382965 GCA_002930495.1 Cecropterus lyciades | reverse complement strand
TCATAGTAAAGGATGACTTACCTTTGAACAAAGACGAGGGGGAGCCTTACATTAACTATTTTTTTTTTATATTTTAACCACTCCTTATTCTTTACTCGCGTAAAGATGACCAGTAGTGTGATTTGCTTAGAAGCAGATCGGTGGCCAAGTTACTCATTACTTAGTCGGGATGAATCGTAGATGTTAATTCTATCATTTATATATATGATTATTATCAGATCACGCGAGTTCTTATTATGAGGTACCAGGCATTCATGACGGACAGGTAATCAGTCGAGTCGGGTCTGTTAGGCGAGTGTAGGGTAGAGGCAAACTTTATTTATAGAGCCTCTTGCTATTTATTTTGTTGGGGTGGAAAATATATGGCGTTTTTGGATAAGGAAAAATAAAAGAGGTTGCATTGCCTGTGATGGCAGTGATTCAGAAATGAGGCGGACGTCAAATTGCCTGTTTAGTATGTTGTGTAGAGTGATAAAATACTTTACTGATACTACACATTCATCATATCATTAAAAGTTTCATACTCCTCATTCTTGATATAGTTGTATATATAGAGACCAAGTATCTACATCCAGATCACTAAATATCTCATTTTTAGTGGATAAAACAATTCAGAAAATATTATACTTATCAACTTTAAAGAAAGCAGATAGATAAGCGCTGGGTTCGTTAGGAATACGTATACTCTTAAGAGATATATTCAAATTTATTTTATCTTTCACCTCTACCGAGAGATGTATACTAGGATATAATACTAGAGACATAACACTATAATTGACTAAAGTACCTATGTGTGTATCTAGAGTTGCTAATCATAATAACCTTAATAATCTAAAATTTTGTAAAACGTACATATACACAGACACGCATGATAATTACAAACATATCTAAATATCTAGGACGTGACCGAACAAGGGTTGCCTCTGTGTATTTCTACTCTGCGCACGTCTCTCTCGGACGTACGGGAGCTTATCTGAGTTCTACTGGTGTCTTAATTTTCCGTGTGGAGTAGATTCTCTACTGACAGTGTATATGTTTAAATCATAATTAGTTTTGCGAGATTTTTGTAAGATATGGGCATTCTTTTTCATAAGACCCGTGGGTTAGAAAAGCCTCTGTACTGTGGCCTTTTACGAAATTTCGTGGCCTTATAAGAACGAATACATTTATTTGTTGTTAACGCTCAACAGCATCGAAATTACGCTGCAAATTGTAGTCAAATTTGGCGAAATTTGCTCAACGCTGCGCAACATTCGCTTTCGCTGGATTTTTTTAGGAATTTTTCATGTCCCGTGGTCACTGATGCTCATCTTTAATCAACCCAAATAAAACGTTCAATATTTAATGGTGTTGTTGGTTTTCTGTCAGTAAGGTTAAATGGTTGTCAAAATCGGAAAACAGAAACCATAATCTTTGAAATATAGTTGTCATAAATAACCAAAAACAATGGCAAATAACTACAAAATAATAAAATACAAGTTTATAAAAATAATACCCTTATTTATATTTTCACACTGTGACATAAAGAACCTGAGTGTTGACGTCGCGGCCATGTAAGCGGGCCCGTGAGCTAATTCTAGTATCAAATAAATTTCCATCTTTAACTCAGCTGTGAGTACCAGGCACACATGGACATTAAAAGGTCGCAAATTATTCAACGCACCGGCCAAACAAACTTTGCTGTTTCAATCTCCTTACTGTATCAATAATAAGGTTGAATTTATTTCAATAAGATACTAACATAATGTTGCACAGCGTAGGAGTCAAACACGATGATCGTTCGACAATTTGATTCGAAATATATCGTTCTTGCCACGTTGTAAATATCGTAGGTGGGTGCGTGTTCGATTCCCGACTCGGGTACTGTTTGGTGAGTGCTTAGTGTGTGGCACCATAAAATACGTTCGGAGTCTGCCTAGTCACTTATGTCTAGAATTTGCGTTCATTGGCTAACATATATAAGGTCCTTAAGTTAACATGGGAATCGATGTGTCGCAGATAAAAGGCGGCCTGTGAAATTCTCTCACATGCGTGTATAAGAAGTTATTTATTTTCTAACATGTTTTTAGACTTTGTGAATTTTATGCAATCCTGGTACCTATATATGTAGATATTTAGTATATTCAAGTTTCACTGTTATCTATATTTAGTATCCTGGATCCATATTCTAGAAATTTAAAATGTAAAACACACATATATAAGTCAGGGTCCTTGGGGTCTACATAATTTGGTGACCAACCTTAGTTAAAATTATTGTTCTATATCAATTTAGCACTTATAATTAAACAGATAGAAGCAGAATTACCACTCCTTATTTTTTACAAAATAAAAATACTATCAAAAATAGACCGCAAAACCAAAAATTGGTTTCATAATGAAAATTAATTACGTGAAACCACTTTCAAAAGTCCATTATAAATGATGGTGCGCACGCGCATACGTAAATTTCTAGAGAATTGACGTAACCCTGTTTCAAAAGCTAAAACTCAAAAATATTATTGTAATCTAACATCATAAATAATACTAAAAAACGCTTTCTACACTCATATTTCTACACTAGGATTTTTCTTTTGTCGTGGTTGTCATAAACTGCCATAAACTCATCATTCAGATGTCTCTCTGACCGGGGATCGAACCCGGGACCCACTGCGTGTCAGACAAGCAATGTGACACAATGAACTGTTGACCCAAACCTCTTTTATGTAGAAAATCTATTCAAAGTACTAACTACGATAGCTGTATATTTTAGATTGGTACTATTTCAGGTATCATTCTAGGTACGCTATTCTAGAACAGTTCTCGTTTCAACGCACGCGTCGACGCCCTTAATCAACTCAAGCGCAGAGATGATACGTCATATCGTTTGTACTTGTACAGTGGAGGTGATAGCATAGTGATGACGGATAGCGGATGTCGTTTATTTCTGAAATTCTATAATTTACCTATATCTATCTCAAATGGTAAGCGCTGTTGTGTTTTGGATTGGATAGTGTATTAACGCAGAGATTCGAGGCGTTATATCTCAGTTATCAAAGGAAAGTATTCTGTAGACGATCTCAGATAGACCTCTAATTGTCAACCTAAAAATTTAGGATTGTTTCTTTTTGTGTGCTCGCTTGGTAGGTTTAGCTGTTTTTTTTTTATAAAATATAGACAAAAAATAGCGAACCTTTTCAATATATACTCTTTTCCTTATGATATTATACGCATTGTACTAAATAGTGGTTATTTGGAACGCACAACCAAACAAATACCCATATGATTAGATTTCTTCATTATATATTTTAAGACATGTTATTATATAAGAACTAGCTGACCCGGCAAACTTTGTTTTGCCAATAAATGATTATACTGAAATGACTATTAAAAATAGAGGTTGGTGCTAAAAGGGTAAAAATTAAGGGTTGTATGTATTTTTAATGGCACATTATAGAAAAATAAAAACAAATAAATTTGTCCAAAAATTAGAATAAAAATGTTAAGGGTGAACAACCCTTATCACTTAGGGGTATGTAAAAAAAGATAGTAGCCGATTCTCAGACCTACTAAATATGCATGTAAAATTTTGGTAAGAATCAGTAAAGCCGTTTCGGAGGAGTAAGGTAACTAACATTGTGACGCGAGAATTTTATATATAAGATATATTTATATTATTCAAAGGCAAAAATTAAAAACTTCGTTTAATGTTAGATTGAAGACTATTATAGATTATTTATTCATAAAATAAATGATGTTTTTATAACAAAATGGAAATGTGACCAAAAATAAAGATACACAAATAAGAATTACTCGTTTCCGCCTCCGCTCCTCTCGTCACTACCAGCACAGTTGAACTGCATCACCTGCGCCAGACGTCAGGAAGTCTTCCAACGTCACAACAGTAACGCGGACAGACGGACAGCTCGCAGATATTATGCTGCAATAATAATATAAAATAATATTCCGTCTTGAATAACGGCTCGGGGCTCGGTTATAGATTCAAGTGTAGAGTATGGAGTATACTTATTGACTTATTGCCAGTAGTAATAAATTTACGGAAAGATGATTGAATGAAACAAAAAAAAACATGAATAATTTAGCTTTAAATGGATTTATGGCATTATTATAATTTAGTTGAAGTGACAAAACCTTACCTTTAAATCATTTTTTTCATTTTATACTCCATTTAGTGTCGACGTATTTGTGTGTACAATTCAATTTTATTCATTGGTAGGTCAATGAGTGTACTAGAAATCAATAACATAATATTAGATGGATGGGTTTTCATAGGCTACAGTGACCTTTTAAAATTAAAGGTCATTATTTTAATAAGATTCTCGCTCATTCATTGCTAATATTGAAAATAAAAAAAAATATTTATTTATCTTGTGTCACTAGGCGTCACTAAATCATTCAATTAAAAAAAAAAACATTGAGAGCATGTGACGTTACCAGCCAGCGCTAATAGATACACAAATGAACGGTGAACGAACGACAATGAACCCCGACCCCTTTGATTCGATCAATTGTTGATTGACAATCTGACGTAATTAGTTCGGGAGCGGAGTGAATGACGAGCTGTTTGTTCGATCTGCGACGTGATCTCAATAATTGACTCTGGAGATGTTACATTTAGTTTATGTTGTTTATGTTTATCTTTACGTAATGTATGTTGGTACCAATGTTGGGATCTGGTCTCTTAAAATAAGAGGCCATAGTCTATTAAGTTGATTAAGTGATTAATTATGAATTCAAGAACCCACTGTTAAAAAAAACATTTAGGCATGTAGATTTCCTTATGTTTGCGTAACGGAGGATGACCCGCGTGGCGGAGCGGTCACCATACCGGTCTGACATGCAGTGGGTCCCGGGTTCGATCCCCGGCCAGATAGAAATCTAAATGATGAGTTTAGATTGCTGTTCTGGGTCTGGGTGTTTGTGTATTCATCTTTGTGTCTCCATGGCGCCCACGACACAGGAGAAAATCCTATTGTGGGGCTATGAGTGAAGAAAACTTTATAAAGCGTTATATATGCAACTAGTCACCTCCATAGTTGGATATAGGTCTCCCCAAATGAAAGTTCTTTGCCAATAGTCAACACGCCTGGCATGTGTGTTGGTGATCGTAGTAGGTGTTGTTACATAGGAAGACGCAATAACGACGCTACTAACTAACTAACTATTACACTCCTACTAGTTGTTTATCTATGACATCCATTTAAAAAGAGAGTGATGCTGTTCTAGAACGACCCAACATAGTACAGTAAGTGTCCACATAACTTGATAATATTAAAAACGTATGCCGTGCTTAGGAATCCAATCTCAGACCTCCAGCTTATGAGTCCGTACTTTCTCTTGAGGTATTTCTAGAGCAATATGACATGGGGCTCTTCAAAAAAAGGTTCTAAAAGATATTTTGCAAATGTCAATAGCCGAAGCTTTCCACGCCGTAGAGTAGGTAGCCTGTCTCCCTTATCGTTAGTACAAAATCTGATATTAAGAGTGCAGTAAAGTGAGTAGAAAAGTCAGTCAATCAAATCAAGAAAGACTATTATCATTTTCTTAACTCATTCTTACATACCAATTTTAATATGTAATAATGGTTAGTTAATAATAATATAATAGTTAATATAGGAAGGCAAGTGCAGTATATATAAACCTCACGGAGATAAACGCTTTAACGTAACTAATCCATAACTAGTTCGACGACGTCATGTACCGTAGGTCACGGTCACACGTATAACGAGTTTAGAGCGAGCGATTATCACAATAACCGCGGTATCAACGGATCTGAGCTGGTCAAAGAAACGAATAGGCCCTCAAGCGTGCGTTCCGCCTGATTGATGGCTTAGGGCTGCTTCTTAAACTAGAGATACTTGCTAGACATACCAATAGGCTGGTAGATTAGTTCTTTAACTTTAACCGTGACAGAGCGATTACCATGTCTGGTTCTGGGCTCGATCCCCGGCCACACAGATATTGGAATGATAAATTTACATTTCTGGTCTGGGTCTGTAATTTTGTCTTCGTTCCTTTCCATAGCTCCCACGTTCCGCGGAAGGATCTTATGTGTATGCGTTAGACTAGAACGCGTTCTTATTATTGAGATGAATGTTCCTGTGCTTTGATTTGAAGAGTTGAAGAGTAGTAAAGGAAACCCTAGGCGTCTTAGTCGTTCATTAGAGCATGAATAGAGTGTACAGTTGGTTTCAGTAAGAATTTCTGTCACGAAAAAGTTATAAACGAGTAGGTATACCACAAAATAAATTTAATTCGATTTCATTATTTAGATATCCTAACCTGGGAATAAACCGAAAACCATTTATGTATTTAATATAGATTTATATATTAAATCGAATAGAACTTGTCGAAAAGCCTAACAAACAACTTCACGAGTTAACTAAATAATAGTTGAAGCTTTCCTAAGGGCCACAATTGGGTCCATCATCAGCTCAATAATACTGTGTTACTAAAGTATTATAAATGTGAGCTATATTGGTTAAGTGGAAGTAAAAAGTTAAGCTGCAAGACTTGAGCCATACATATTTATACAGGGTGGCAGATTAAACGAGGAACTAATTACAAGAAGGTGTTCAGTTTGTTTCTTGCCCTAAGTACCTTAAAAATTTAATGTTAATTTTAATCAAAATTATATTATCAGATGAACAGTGAGCTTGACCAACGCCTGTCATATATCAATCTTGCATAAAACAAATGCTGTACTTAATAAAATATTTCACTAGAACTGTGGTGGCCATTTGACGTTGAGCCAATAGTGCAATTATTAATTTATTAATATTTTTATGTATTTTTAGGCATGAATTATTATGAGCTTATATGTCGTCATTTAACCTAACACACTGTATAGTGAGTTATAAAAATGCTTGTAAAAATGTATAGCACATCACAGCCCTATAATTATGAGTAATATCAAGTAAGGCCTGGTACGGTCGAAACAAAGGTCTACAAATCAGAGGCGTATGGGAGATATGATACGCGATCAAACTTGACGGATTTGTTGCACTTTTTGCATGCGCCGGCGCAGTTTATGACATGCATCAACGGTTGATTCGCTTTGATCTCGGATTTACGATGTACACTCAAACCAGTGGAGTTAATTTGAAAATAATTTGGGCGTTTATCTGAAATATACTGTAAACTATATGTGAATTGGCTGTCTTTAGAACTTTTGGTCGCAGACATATTCGTGGTTTCCTTGTCATGAATAAAATATTATTCATGACAAGGATTCCAACACCTCGGGTCAAGTGAACAGTATTATTAATAAATAATAGCCACCTATGTCTGCATAATAATAGAAGTGCTACGCGCTGCTGTGTTCTGGTCTGAAGGATGTGAAAGGGGGACATACTTATCCGAGGCATTCCAACTTAGTCCTTAGGCTGTGGCTAACTTCAGCTAAAACTCTGATCTTACGTAGGGCTCATACAGACATCTATTGCCGGCAGTGTCCATTTGTACGGTCGTTTATTACTTCAATATTTTGTTGGTCTTTCGTGCAATAGCTTCTGGTCGGATTTCGCTGAAATTTGGCACACAGATGGTTGATGACTTTGATTATTACGTAAGATACTTTTTACCGTAGTAAACCTGACCCAGGCGAGCGGAGCTGCGGGAATGAGCTGGTATTATATAAATAAAATATCTCGTACATTCTACCCTCACAGCCGTACTTTTGTTCTATTATATTCAACATTTGAATGATTCGTATATTCCGGTCACGTGCACCGTTTTGAAGTAACGTAATCGAGTAACACAATCAATTAAATTGGTTTACCAGTTGATTGATTGGTTACCGGTTGGTATTGTCATTAGAGTGATGAAAGAATTGTGGACGTTTTTTGTTTCCTATTTTGGAAAGAACGCTACGGCTCATACTTTTAAAATAAGTGAGTTTAAACCGAAAGTACTCCATTTATGAGCGATAAATTAAAAAGTTTCAAAATTAATTTATTAGACAATTCATTCAGTCCGTTAAAATAAAACCTTTTATATTCTCAGACACATCCCTATGTTGCATATAAAACTCTTAGGTACGTAAAAAATACTGCTGCCGTATCTAAGAATATTTCATTAAAAATAGCAAATAGGAAAAGCAGCACAGTCACACCTATTCCTACCCTACCACTGCGGTGTCAACCCCTGACGTGTCGAAACACAGTTCCAACGAGACGTGCCAACTAAATAATTCTTCTATAACTACCATAACCTATATATCGATAAATTAGTAAAGATTTACAGTCTACTACTGTGATTGACATAATTGTTTTATTATATCTATTTCTTAAAAAAATATTTGCCATCCAGTCACGTGGAGTGCTCGGAAACGAATAATCGAATGACGCAATCGATTAAATTGTTTTTCTGAATGACTGATAGATTGCTCAGTTTTGTTGAATCACTGTCTGCGTGGTTATTAGTGCGTTTTGATATGATGAACGAGTTGTGATAACCATACCAATCAGCCACGGGGAGTTCCGGGTTCCTAAAAATACATAATACGAAGGCATCAGTGTACCTATTACTAATTCCGTATTATATGAATGACATGAATAAAATTCAACACTATATGAATAACATGAATATATTGTTATTTGCCTCACAATGATTTCTTGCATCAGACGTATTAATTTATATCAATATTCATTATGATAATAAGTACCAAAAATAATTTTTCAAGACTAAAAAAGATCCACAGAAGACCCGAATCAATCAAGCTATCAACGGAACCACTAAATTCACTCACCTCTCATCACACGCATCGATCACACAATGAATCAATTCACATTCCAACACCTCGGGTCAAGTGAACAGTAGGTCGTTTGAGATCAGGTGTTAAGGGGACTGCACACGAACCGGCAGACCGGGCCGATGAGATTTATCTGAAAAGAGTAACACCAGTGTAGGCAAATGTTAATGTTCGCGATGTGTATCTAATTATGCAATTTGTTTATTATAATAAAAAACTACAATTTTATTGACACTAAAATTACCACGGTTAATGTAGCTACATGTCCGAGGGTCAAATCTGGGACTTCCTGCATTTTACATGATAACCGCTTCGTCATATGAACCGTCAATAAATTTTCATAAATATTAACTAATATTATATGTAGCTTTTATGATAACTTCTGATATTTCGAGTTTATTAAAATATGTAAGCAGAGCAAATGAATATTTCTGTTTCTATATTAACTGTTAAAATATCTGTTATCGTACCTATAGTAATAATCGTAACTTTAGTTGAAATAAATGCATTTCAATTGCTTCACTTTTATAATATCTAATTGAAACATTCAAACACATGAAACATTTAATATTACACCAGGATGTGTACAGTGTGCACGCGCCCTAAACCACAAACGTACAGACCAACAATATTATAATTACGTAGTGAGCTACGTCTTAATATCAATAAAGGCATAACGCAGGTAGGACCACTAATGCTCCTGAACAAACATCAATCCATCAATGCTCTTGATATGTTTAAACTTGAAGCAAAAACTTATTGTAGTGTTGTGCTAGTGTGGACGGGACTATGAAAATGAAAGTGGTTTTTGGTTTTATTTTTATTTTAACGTTTGACAGATTTGTGTATGAATTGAACAAATCGTGCAGATTTCTGATTTTATGGAAGGTATAACTTAAAAAAACGATGTTGATGGGACAAATGCTTTTCTAAAACTTGTCGCATCAATCCTTATCGATTGATTCTTTATTTTTGATTCCCACATGAGTTGTGAAAATTGAATTTTAATCGTTCTTGTGTTTTATATCATCAGGCAAGACGAAATATAATTCAACAATTATTGGTATCTTATCCGGAGATATTTGTTGAGAATTGTCAATAACTCTGTCAATACAACTGTAAAGATATCACCGTGATCGCTCAAAGCGTCATTGTTGATTCACCAACACAAGCTGCTAACAAATTTACATCCATCCATTAATTTCAATCAAAACGCTGAACCCAGTCAAGTCGGCGGAAGTGGACAAATAACTCGGAAAAATATAGTCGAATTAATTAGGACGGTTGGCGTGTCCACATTACTCTTTCAGCATGTAAGAAATTTAAAAAAATAAGAAAAATCTCGTGTTTGCCTGACAATGAGCTGTTGAAATGTAAGGTCGTTGCGCGCTCACGATCGGCTCTGTTTATTTTTGTGGCTGGCTCAGAATGGGACGTCAGGTGGACGGGTGACGTTGACGTGGACGACTTACTGGATCATTCTTACGCAGCAATGGATGGGAGTGATTGGGTGATTGTCATTTTTAGGATAAATTCTCGTTAGGTTTGAAGGTGGTAGAAAACTGTTATTTTTTAAGGTTACATCTCGTTAGCAGGATCGAAGGTAGTAGAAATCACGAAGGTTAGGTTGCGGAAGCTCGCAACTTCTTTCATTGCAACGATGCAATTACTGTGAAGGAAAGTATATGATACGCTATTGATATCCCAAGGCATACAAGCCATTCAAAGTGGCAAATTCAGATTAAGTGGTTTTCAAAATGAAATCTGATAAAAATTATAGTAGATACGTATTGATTCGTTATCCCTCACACGAAATATTTCGATTGGGAATTATTTTTCCTGCTTTTCTTAAATCATTTCATCAAATTATAATATATTTGCTAATTGTCTATTCTTTTAGTGGTCATTAACAATAATTCAGTATGCTCAACTACATTTTGCTTATACCAATGTACAGAATTTAAATTATTGAGCTAAAAACGTTTTCATTAAATTATTGATATGACAGGACCGAAACAAAGATAAGTCGTTATTAAATAATCATAATTTTGCACACACAAAAAACTTCAAAGATCAAAGAAATACATGATACATATCTGATGTTTCAAAGTCTTTCAATTTTATTGTGTCTTCAAACGTACACGGCTTACGCGTCTCAATTAAACGTCACACCAGATCTGAGTATCTTAAATAAATCCGTTCGTCCAATACAAAACGAAGTCGAGCACGTGAAAAATCCATCAATAAAAATCAAACTAACAGACATTGTCTGCTTAAAAAGAAAAACGAGCTACTAATGAACGCACCAACGGAATACACTCGCAAAATAACTAAGGATGTCACAACTATCCTCTTGCGTTGTATCAAGACCCGAATTTGTCTGACGGGCGGCAAAAGGATTGGCAGTGAGAAGCGATGTCAATAAAGATTAAGTGGATTCTCAGAGTCGGGTTACGCATCTTGGACAGACAGACGGACAGAAATCCAGTCGCTGACGTGTGATTGACAGCGGGCTCGGCCGTCGCTGGAAAAAGAAACAGTCGACGGGAGGCTTAAGCTCAATGGTTTATTTCTCGGAGGAAATACCGACGGATGAGTTCATTTTAGGCGGTGTTTCATCGATATTTTGCCCAGTCGTCTCTCAATTATAGCAATAAAGTGTAAAAAAGGTGAAAAACTTTCGCGATGAGTAATCAATTAATGTAAATACTACAACGGTTATTTTTGGATTTTTGCTCAATCGTTAATTTATGACAGGTAATAAATGTGCTTCAATACTTTCTTTAGAAATACATAACTACGTTTTTTTAGTAAGTCGGTGAAAAGTTACAAAATTTTTCATACTTTCAATTTTGTCATCGATGACAAGTGTTTTATCATCGATCTATTTCCGGAGCATATTGCACTCATATATTTTACGTATAAATAAAATCTCAAAGAAACTATATCAACGTGTCACTATTTCATTTTCGATTTCTAGCGATCATTATTACATCATAATACCACCACCAATTTCCCTCTAAAAATATGTTATCCGTCACTCACTGACTGACAGATCGCGTCTACAACAACAATATTGAGTCGGTCCGTCCCGTCGATACCCGTTTTCAACGCCGCGCTGTCACGTCAAGTCACGCTGCCGACAAATGTAAGTACAAATGTTGAAATTCAGGCCAAATAACACGCTGCTACGACGTGTCATATTTGTCTGTTCGTGTGACTGTCAGATGGGTTGTGCTTTTTACAACTTTTTGTTTTTGTTTTAATTTTACGACTATTTGTCTTCATTGTCTTTGTTTTAAATACATTCTCCTTGTATTTTCGTTTTACTGTTTTGCCTCAACTTGTTTTATAATAAGGGAAAAATTATGAAATGATTTTTAAAATATTGTATAAGTAAATTGAGATCAGTTATTTGGTGTTAAAAAACTTGTAAAAAATAAATAGAATCGTCAGTCAATCTTCAATTCGCAATTCTGAGACGTTTTGGCACCGTCTCCCACTGTCAGACCACCGTGGATTGTGTCAATCAACGATTGTTTTCACGAATTTATTTAAAATACTTGTTTTTCCAATCGTTAGAAACTCAATTCAGTCAATGAATAGCAAAATAAAAACAAAAATCAACCTCAAAACTGTGAGCAAGGTTCTTTGGAACCAATTACTTGTTTTTGAATCAGTGGTCTCCGTCCATCAACTGGAAATGTCAAAGAATGTGGGAGGTTATTAAACCGTCCATACGTCAACAACAGACGAGGTGTCGTGTGTGGTCGCTACGTTTCCTAGAAACTGTGAGTGTTTCCGAAAAACCAGAGGTGGTATACCACTGAAATCTTAAACGATATATGGTTTTAAGGACAAGGTATGTGAAATGAAGTAGAAAATTTTGTGTCTGTGTATCGTTAGGCATTCATATGGCCGCCAGTTTAATAATGATTTGACATTTCATAATCATGACAAATGAATATAATTTTATCTTGACAACAACATTAATTACTAATATCTAGAAATAAAAATGATGTTATCCATGAAATGCCGGATCTAGATTTCAGTTAACAGATCGTTATATAATATTAATTAGGATTTTGCAGATATTATATAAAAAAAAACAATTTGAATTATCGAAAACACATATCTAGGGATTACCCTATCTTCAAAAATCGGTCTGTCATGACGATTCATAGAGAATTGTGGATAAAAAAGGATCCAAATCAAATCGTCACGTGAGTTACAATTCGGGATTGTATCATTCGAAATTGAAGTGTGATTCGATAGGATGACGGTTGTGTGAAATGGAGGAACTGGAAGATTGGAATGGAATTCGAAAAAAATGTTTATTTTTCATGTTATTTCCTATGATACCAAACACTATTGAGATATCCGATAAAATATAACAAACGCATCAACCGAAATGACGACTACTCAATCTTACGTTAATACGAAATGTACAGAGACCGTCGGATATTTCCAAAAATAGTATTAAAAAAAGACTAAAAATAGATTACAATCTGGAATTGATCCTATCGTACGAGCACCGTCTGTCTTTCGTAAATCCAATGATTCCTATTTATTCGCTTCATGTCTGCTATTAGCGTAATCCTCGCGATTATGAGCGCGACGACCGCCAAAACACGATAGCCGCTGCAATCGAGACCTTTACTATAAAAGCGATAGCTTCAATAATAATCCGAAAAATGGGCCCCCTCAGATACAGATCGGATTAACGGTCAGCCGAGCACAAAGCCGGGCCAATCAGCGAGACGATTCTTTCGAGCGCTTCACGTATTTACGTCACATTTCTTCGATTTTCGCGGCACGTTCGAGACGTAATAAGCGGACGGCCGTCCCCGGTCCGTCACCGATGGGTGGTGGGTCGGTCGGGGGATGGGAGTCGTTGGAGTTAATGAAGTTTTCTCGGCCGCGATTCCCACAGGTCGTCACATGCGGACGGAGTTTGCGGGGCACATATTGTGCACGTCGCGTTCGCTATCATCAGATATTGCGCTGGTGAAATGTTTTAATAAGCGCATCCCCGGCTCGGCCGGTCCGCGCCTAACGTTATTCCCTCTTATTAATGTCTATTGTTTGGAGTTTTTGCGTTATTGCGACGATATTGACGGTTTTATTTCCCGTCTAGATATTGCTGCTGAGGGACGGGTCATCTCGAAATTTTGTCAATTTACTCTCGTATTTGGCAGCGGTCGTTCCTATTCGGTTGGCTTTCCTTTTTGTACATACGAGTAGTGTACAAACAAATGAAACTGCCTTGAACTTACAACACTGATTACTTGTGTTCATGTTTTCCGTATTAGTTTGTAACTTTAGATGAGCTATTCGTGTTCATATAGCTCATTATTATTACAGAAGAAACCTTAATGAATTGATTGGCTCTTTAGATATTTAGACAATGTTTTTATTTCAATTTTGCTTATAAAGGTGTCGCAAAAATAGCTTGTACGCAAGTTATTACCATAATAATATTATCAGTCACAATATTAGATTATGACAAGACGAAAACGCAGCGTTAAGCTTACTTAGAGACACTAATGAGTAGGTATATTTAAATGAAATACCTGCATACTAGTATGTATATCTTGGATTAAACTTCCCCATTCTCCATATGTCAAGCTAGCTTTTCTTTTTTCTTTTTCTGGCAATTGGGTACGTATAAAACTAACTGTTGTCTGTGACTTACATAGTATATATAGTATATACAAGCTGCATATAAAACAAACATTCCACCGCTATTTAACCTTTATGGGGTTGAATATAAAAAAATGAAGAACAATTATTACTTGCATGTAAGGTTTTGAATTAGATATTATGATATATTTATGAAACTAGAACAATGCATAAATAAAAATAGTTCTTGAAAGTTTGTCTACATCTAAACAATTATTTATTATATTATTTTTGTCACTGAACCAAACAATTTTAAAACAAAGCAAATTATTGTATGAAATAATTGAACTTTTAAAATTTTGTTTAATTAGTATTTTAATTTTTGAACGTAATATTTTGAAGGTAAAGTTTATCAACAATAACAAATAATTTCAATATATTTTGAGCTAAAACATAACACAGCGTGGTCAGCTACTTATTGTAAAGTGCGCGCTAGCCAAACTCCCGGCCGTTCGACGCCGTCCATTCGATGTTCGTCCAAATTAACAAAGTTCTCTCGTCCTCGCTAAGTTTCCACCGCAGTTTTATTTACGAGACTGTACCTATTAGAATAATATTCAATGTTTTTACCCGCGTTAGGAGGAGGGTAAAATATTTCGGGGGTATGTATGTATATTTGTTAGTATAAATAAGCGCTACAGTCCAATTGGATTGACTGATTGTGACGTATGACATAATTATACGCGTTCCAGTTTGCAGAGTAACATAGGAAAAGAGACAGAAACGATGACAATATGGATATCAAATGAAAGCTAGTAAATAGACCATTTCAAAAATATGTATATTATAATACTTGTATTTTTTTTTTGACGAAAACTCATGTAAAACGGTAAATTATAAATATTATTATGAACAAAAATTCGATTAGAGCATTCCGAAATTTTGGTTTAATATTATTAACTATGTAGTACTAACTAGTACTAGTACTAACTAGTATGTTTATGTCCATTTTTTGACACGTTCTACAGTCCAAACGGATTGAAGAATTTCTTTTTTTTTTTTATTTGGATTTATCTCTACTGTCATAGTGATTTAGGCTTCTCACACCACCTGCACTCACGCTCACAAGTATTTGTATTTACCTGGTCAGTTTATTGTTTTAGGCATTCGGATGTTTTGTTTTTACAATAATAAATTTAATCTTTAGCATATTATGTATTTTATAACTAATTTTCTTTATGTTGCGTTTGCTTATTATATGTATATGATACAGTTTTTTTTTATGAAATGGAGATGAATCCAGAGTATACAACAAGTAAATAGTACCTCGTATTTTATAAAATTATAGTCGCAAAACAAGTACATCCTGATGAAACTAAACCATAAAAAGATGAAAAATTCAAAATTGCATTTTTTCAAAAATATTCCGTAAATTTTTAAGGTAATGTAATACGTAATACCTGGGCATTGCTCTGTAAACTCGTACAGGTCCCATACAGATGCTGGCCTGGCAATTTTTTTAGTACTTGCCATAAAATCATGTCTTATTTCGAAGAAAATTAAGTATTATTTTAGTTACATAAGGAGGCTTAATATTTTGTACTCACTGAGATCAATATAAAGTCTTATTTCTATTATATAAATCATTAAATGTTTAATGCACTATTCATTGAAATATTTACTATTATTAATATACTGTTACGTATTGTCACGCTTTTGTCCCTTTGTTAAAATTAACAAAGTTCTTCCTCGAGTAATTTCGAGTCGCAATTTTATTTACAAGACTATTATTTCCATATTTTTTAACAATATTTAATTCGTATAGCATTTGTTTTAATAACACAATCCCTTTTTTCTAATATTTTTATATCTCCCTGACAACTCGAGGTTTAAATTTAGTTCTTGTTAGAAATATCACTTGAAGATATATTCTTCCATAAACGTATATCACTATGAAGTACCAATCTATGTGTGCAATGTCTATTTCTTATGAATTGAATTTAGTGTAACATCAGCTCAGCATCAGCTTCTCTACCTACTTCGATGCAATCAAGAATATTAACGTTCTCTATTTCTAGACGAAGACATGCATTATCCTTATGACTGAGGCAAATGATTGTCTTTGCTAGAGGTCTGTAGATAACGATCGGTACAGATATACGTATGAGGGTATGAAACCCCCCACCCCACCGCATTCTCTTTAATGACGTATTAATATTTTCTCGCTCTATGCATTCCATATTAAGAAGCGATTAAGGCGTTAATACACTCGCCTAATGCTATCACGGGGTCGTCTGACCTCTTTAGAATGTTAACATCTCGACCGGTAGGGGGCGCGGGAGTGCATTAATGACATTTTTCACATGTTTCTTGCTCCGATCACAGGTCAAGTCAGCTTAGCGCCTGCCTCCCTGGGTGGTGGGTGCCGTCTGGGGTGAGGGGGCGATTTCCAGAAGGCGCGGACGTCTCGCGTCAATCAGTTCGGCTCGACGTGACCGGAATGCCTGAGGGTTTTCGCAGACCGTTAAGACGGTTTTTTATGATCGTTCGCGTTAGCGCCCGATTATTCGCCGTTCGGGTAATCTCCGCCGATGTGTATGTTGCTTTATGTTCGGGTGTAACGCGTTTATTAGTTCGGTTGGAGTGTTGAGACGGTTTGTTAGTTTTTTCTGTCTTCATTTTGATATATTACCCTTCATAGTCGATTCAATAACAGGTGGTTAACACGCTATATTGAAAATAAATAAAACTTCATGGAATTTATTGCTTAAAATTGAATATTTCGTGAATTTGATTTCTAAATATATTTAATTTTATTAACACTGCTTAATCTCTTAAAAAAGAAAGTTCGCTAATGAACTTAAGTAGAGATTAATATTTAATATAATTTATCATTTTGATAACTCAGTAGCGAAAACTTTTACTACTAATTGATTTTTTTTTATTTCAAAGTAAATATATAACTAATCTACTCTCATGTAAATTAAGATATCCAGTATAATTTAAATCAATTTGCGAATTTAAATATTTTATCCATATAATAAATATATATAATTTAAAAATAAATATTTTTGTAATTTTTCAGCAACCACAAATATTTAAGCTCGTATATTTATTTACACGATACGACACAAATACGACACGATACTTTGTACCCATCTAACAGTGTCTAGGTATTGCTTTGTGTCCTTTGCTGGAAATAAATCTACCCTACAAGTGGATGTTTTATGTACCTACCCACCGCAATAGATGAATAATTTCGCTCCTGGATTAAATCTCTCGTCACCAAATATCCATGAGAAGAGATTAAATGAGTTTATCTTTTAAGCAACTTACACGCCTTTTTTATTATACAGAAGTAGGAAACGAGCTGTTGGTAAATGACCACTGACACGCCCATGGACATCTATAATCAACCCCATAAGATAAGAATCTTACCTGAGGTTAGCCACAGATGCGTTGCTACCCCTGTGGACTAAGTTGGAACGCCTCGGATAAGCATATTTCCCTTACCACACCCTTCAAACCAGAACACAGAAACGCATATAACTGCTGTCATTAGGCAGAAATAGGTGTGGTGGTGGTGCTTCTGAAACCGACAAAGAGTCCTACCACCTTTAATGTTATAGTTTTTAAACGACCATATTTTAGGATCCATCGAATATATTTTAGGATTTTGATTATATAGAAAAACAAAGTTGCAACCCAATTGATCTCTGACCGAAGGTCGATTTTTGGCCGAAGTCGGAGCCGAAACATATTGTTTGGCCACCTTCGGCCGAAGCCGAACGTTCAAAAATCATAAGATAATCAGTTATAAATTTCCTACAAGTGAAAAATATTACAATTTGAAAATGTTTTGTATGTAAATGTTCATGTTAATTATACATAAACATCTTCTGGAATTGATTACAATTACTTTGCAACTTGTCACAAATTATAAAATTTTGAAATAATGTGAATTTCAAACACAACTGACGAAGTAATCCACTGCGGAGTTTTCGCTTACCTCTGCGCTTTACCATCTCAATCGTGGTATTCGTGCATTCGTTACAGTTTCTTCAATTCTTTCGCTTTCTAGAAACCTTCGGCTTCGGCCAAAACTTCGGCCCATTTTGGCCGAAGGGGAAGTTTTTGCCGAAGTTGATTTTTTTGGCCGAAGTTGGCCGAATCCGAAGCCGAACCTTCGGTCGGATACTAAACCTAATGCACATGACAGCCTGTTATAAATTTATTAGTTGTATATAAAATCACGTGTGGGCTTTAGACTCAAGCGCATGCGAATCGAATTTCGCAATTCAAAAAGAGAAGAATGCGTAAGCCGATCTTCGATCACTCGAAACCGACGGATGAGTGAATGAATGGCCGATTGAATGAACAAATGGTTGAATAAACGGCGGGACGTTGGGGGCGATACCTGACGTGACGTAACGTAAACTTTGCATAAATGCTGTTAATTTTTGTTTTGATTTTTTATCAGTATTTTTTTATTTTTTATCTCTATTTAATATACTCCTCATGTGTTTTAATAACATTTAAATTTAATTTTACTATTTTTGTTGAAAGTTTGTGAGGATGGATGGACGAATGGATGTTAGTTACTCTTTCACGCATTAACTACTATTTGTGTTTGGATAAAAGTTCTTACATAGTTTATGACCTGGATCAACAAATAAGGCACCATTTACCACGTGAAATATGACCAAAGTGTAGCAGCGGGAAAAAGCTAGTTTACTATATTTTGTAGAGTCAGTAGTAAGTTTACAGATTTGAGTATTTTTTCCTTAATATTGTAAAAATGTTCCTCAATCCAAACCAGACCAAAACCATAGCAACGTCGGGAGCGGTCTGAAACTGGATGGGTGTTAGATATTGATTATATTTTATACTGCTACTGTACTGTTGGAGGCCTAATGACATGGTTATGCCTGTATACGATGCAGGTGGAGCTATCCCTTAGTTCCCTTACCGTCCACGAATCTGCATTGCCAGGCCTAAAGTATACATCGAAAGTCAACAGGCGGTATTACTTCAGCCGTTACCTTATTATACGGAAAGGTAGATGTCCAGCAGTGAAACACAAAATACCGTTAAATATCATATATACTTTGAGATTCGTGCTATTATATTATATTTTACTCGCTTCTTTTTGCATGCAGTCTACACCTATAAATGTAATCGCACTTAGCTTTTCTATAAGTACTCTTGACTAATGTGTTTTTCACCTTATTATGGTGTAAGTTATGTTGGTGATCAATAAGTAAATAAATAAATAAATACAGTTATTGAGCAGTGATAACCTAATGGTTCGAGGTTCGAATCCCAGGCCACCACTGATTATTCTAAAATGATGTGCGTTTAAGAATTTAATTATCACTGCTTTACGGCGAAGGAAAACATCGTGAGAAAACCTGCACACCGAGTAAAAAAATAATTCTCAAAGGTGTGTGAAGTCCAATTCGCACTTGGCCAGCGCGGTGGACGATGGCCAAGTAGTCTCATTCTGATAGAAAACCCGTGCCCAGCAGTAGGAAAATAATAGACTGTTATTTAATTCGTACGCCCATCAAAAGGTCCTCGAGAGCAGTGATCGCGAAAACAGATCACTGACTGGAAACAGCGTGAGTGAATGAATGAACCTCGAGGGCCACCAGTTGATCGGCGTGACGCGCGCCTGTCCGTCAAACTCGGCTAGCTGAGATGGAGATGGACTTTACAACTTATAATATTTAAAGACATTAAATGAAGAGAAACAACAAAAATAATTCACGATAGTAATTACAAAATTAATATTATATGTGTCATAGGGGGTGTGTCATGTGATAGCCTGTTCTTTCATTTGAACTAATTATATACTCGTTCAGTTTAATTATTTTAATAGGTATGATTTAATTATCTAAGAATCGGTAAATTTAGTATAACTATCGTTACGATAAGAATTAATTGTTGTCTTTTCATATTGTTAACGATTTTGTCTCGATTGGTAATGTTTGTTTTACAATAGAGTTGATTAGCTAATAAATTAAGTACCTACATTATTTGCGAAAAAGATGAGTAAATGAAACGTAAGTGAATTATTTAAAACTACCAATAATACTACTACTAAACTACTAATCTGAGCACATTATATACCAATTAACCATGCTGTAGGTACGAAGTTTGATTGTGATCTTTATTTGGTCCAAATAACGAATAAATTTCTTTGTAAATATATTGCTGAAAGTTAAGGGAATGTAGAACCTGCGTAATGAAAAGCCAGTGAATGAGTTTTGCAGTACGCTATTTAGTACAGTTTTTTTTAATATATGTAAGTAAATCGAAATCTTGTCGGTGACATAGAGCTAATAATATTTTTAAAACTTTAAAGCTAACTTCAGCAAATTTACTGAATCCGAATGATATGCTGATAAATTTTTGACAATTAATAACAAATGGTTAATGTCTGACAAGTACCTAAACCTTTTTAAAATATGACCTGACAATGTAATATTACGTTTAGGAGGAAAGGACAGGTACGTTTAGGAATAATAATAACAATAATAAATTTTATTCCAGATCATGAGTCCATACATTAGCATATGCATATTGATTTAACGTATTTTTTGACAACTTTTAGTTGGATATCTTATTGGAATCATAAGTGATTGCTTCTGACTGGAATATCAAGTAAATTAATCAAGTCCACTACTATATCTAAGTGTCGTTAAAACTAGGTATTTAGTAATGGGAGAAAGAGTAATATGCATGACACATAAAAATATTCTACATGTTACATACATGAGCATGTTGCACATGTTTAAAATTACTTTAAATCCTTATGTGAACATAAATAAATATAAAAAATGTACCTACTCATGGACCCAAACTAGAATCCATAAAATGATACTGCCTACTAAGATATACAAAATTATAAACACACGAACATCCACTAACAAAACAAAAATCTATCTTCAAATATCAGCGTTACGAAATACGCCACCCATTAAAAACTTTTTTTTTAATTCTACTTATTCACAGTTAACGCTGATATAAATTGTAAATGTATTATATTTTGTGTGACATACGCAAAGGAATTTAATTTTCAAGTCATAAATCGACCTACTAATTATAATATTTATATTTTGTCATGTTTCGTGCTTGTTATATATCACAGCCTAGAAATATTTTTCTATTTAATTGGAAACCATTTGGCCATTAAGCCAATAATGCTTTACATATGTATATCATTCAACAGTTATAATTAGGCATAATTTAACATAAAATATGTGAAATGTAGGCATAGTTGCTATTTAAATTTGATTATTATTCTGAGCCATTATATTTTATAACTGCTACATATTTATGTCAGCAGCCGACGGCTTCCAAAATACAGGAAGCCTGATTATTTATTTGTAAATGTCATATTATTTTGGTTTATGCATACACAATGTAGCATCGAGATCGTTTCCAATGATCATAACTTGGGGCCATTCAAAACCGATAAATCGATCTAATAACACTGATATAAAAATCTTAACTGTAAAAATGTCATATAGTTAAATATTAATAATAAATTTGTCGTTGGACCGTGTGGGGTCTTCGGGAATTTAGTGTCAATTTGTGTCGTAATAACATTCGTGTAACGCCATGTGCGATATAAAATTTGTCAGTGACGCGGGCGGATTTATTCGGGACGGCCGCAATGAGCCAACAACAGCGGCTCGATGTCACAAATCGAAGCGCTCGCAGTTTCATTGAGCTATTTTTGCGTTTTATTTACAGTCGCAACACAGGTCGGTCGGTTATCGAATGCATTAAAATACGCGGCAATAGTGGCGTGTAAATCAAAAAGCCATAAAACGCCACAATTCGGCCGGAGCCGACTCCATGCTAGCGTAGCGGCTGATTTATTCGCTCGCCGGTGTCGGCGCGAACGTACCTCGTGACGTCACGCCTTTTTTTCTCCGGCTTTTTGGCTTTTTATTGATGGCGCTCGGTTAAAAAGTGGCCGGGGCGGGCCGGCTAAGCGAACGGCGTCAGAATTTGTGAATGATTTTTCATCCGACCGACTCATCCCGCGTTTCGCAGCCATTTGTCAGGCCGGTGAAAAAGATGCATGTACGCGCGGCTGTTGTGCGATTTTTTTAAACACACTCCTTTTTTTCGCTTTTTAAGCTTTTACGCGGCTCCATTGACATGTGAAAGTGTGTTAGCGTCGGTCCAGTTTATAAATCTACTGCGTGGCGTTCGTTTTTCGGTTTCTGCGCCGTTTTAATTTTGCGTTTTTTATTGTCATAGTTTAAGCGGCTTTGGGATTCATTATTCTATCGTGTCGTGTGTGAGCTTGGAATGGAGACTTTTTACGCGGTTTTCTATGCTCGAACGTTTCAAGCTTATCTCGTTAGCTTTGTTTAGTTTGAACGTTTCGTGTACTTGTTTTTATGCAACTGTATCAATTATATTGCTAACTGGTTTGCTGATGTTGAATTGTTAATGTCACTTTTTAATTAATAATATGTTTGGCGACATTTTGTAGACATATCTCTAATCAACTATTATCATCTCATTACAGTTATATAGCAAAAAGTAATGTTTTTTGCTTCAATAACTATACCAGTTGGTAGTTTTGTTCATTGGTTTCATATGACATTAGCTCCCGATAATCTTTTATAACACAATGCACAGTCCTTGAGTAACGTAAAAGTAAAATGTTGTTTGTTGTTTTAAAATACAATTTAATAATGATGAGTGGAAAAACAAAAACATTTCAAACTCGTTTGCGGTCGCATCGCGTGGATGTGATTGACGTTGGTCGCAAACATGTGTCGCGATCGTATCGTATGGGTTTATATTACAGTTTGTATGACATTTGCTTTATTGCCTTTTAAAAATAATTGATTATACTAATTGGAAAATGGTAGAATACTCATTACATTAGACACCATCAACTTATCTACTTCTGTCTTATTAAAGCGGGCTATATCAAAATGCTATAGCCCGCTAGGTATAGCAAAATGCTATAGCTCGCTTGATATGAAGTTTTGATATGAAAGAAGACTCGGGAGACCATGAGGTACTACGAACTCAACTTATACTTATTAGTTCTTCTAAACCGTTACCCATCAGAAAGTTTCATCAGATCCGGACGCTTCCCAGCGTGTAAAACTGACACCTTGTGTTCCGTCTACCTTGAAATGAAGGCATAAACAAGGCCTTACCTAATTGTGGGGTGGTAAAACAAGTGTAGTTCGACGGTAGAGGTACCACACAGCTATTTCTAATTTGGTGGAAGGTTGCAGGCTCAAGTTTATATGAGAAGACATCAAGAGTAGCAACGCATCTGTAATTGACTTCAGATAGAACCCCAGTGAAACCACCACCTATATGATATTGCTTACTATACCCCACCTATATGAATTTGCTTACCAGTGACCACTTATCATAAGGTTACAGGTTACAGGGATTACATGCTTGTTAGCGATTTCAATTGTACAAGAAAAGAAAGCAAACAAAAATACGTTATTTAACCCAAAACACAACATCGGTAAAGTGATGCCGCTGCAGTTGATCTTCAAACTATAACATTTATTTAAAATTACAAAGCAACTCATAAAATCAATTTCCCACATAACCGCAACTTCAGCAGTATTTTTGAAACATCCGCGTCCGCAGTGGCAGTCGCACGCGTGATTGAAGCGCAGCCGCAACAATGTCGGCCAACAAGCCGGCGCCAAACCGCCACCCAATTTATATATCACGGTTGCACCGACCGGCGCGGATTTACGATTTCATTATCAGCCGCCCGACCTGGCGTTTTATGTTTAATAAGTCTAGATATACAGATTTTATTTCAAAAACTGCTCCAAAGTATAGCGCGAAATTTTTGACGCATTGTTTATTTCCAATGTTATGAGATGCTTAAATATTAACAGTAAATCTGATTGCCATTTTATTAAATGATCGCGCGTTATGACTTTTAGATCCGCATGTCTCTAAAAGCATTTGACTTGGCCTCAGTTTCTTAATTTTACCTCTCATATTAGTTGTCTTGTGGTAAGCATTACATTGTAGTCCATTACAGTAAGTTATATGTAATTACGTAATATAAGGCAGAAGCATTGTTTTTTTATTAATAATATTCATTTGTTGCTTACAACTTAATTTTTCAACTAAAACGCAGCCATCAGCATTATTTTTGAAACATCCGCGTCCGCAGTGGCAGTCGCACGCGTGATTGAAGCGCAGCCGCAACAATGTCGGCCAACAAGCCGGCGCCAAACCGCCACCCAATTTATATATCACGGTTGCACCGACCGGCGCGGATTTACGATTTCATTATCAACCACCCGACCTGGCGTTTTTCTGTTTATTTCACTTGTTTTGCTGGTAGCTATTGCGCTTGTTGCCTAATGGCTAAGAAAATATGCCTCTTGTCTACGAAATATTCGAAGTCTACAAAATGTTAAAAAAAAACACAAACCTACCAATTAATTATTGATGGATGGATGGTGTTGATGAAGGCAATGCTTATGAAATTAATCATTTTATAATAAATAAGCTCAAGCAAAGCCTGTTAGGATTTTTTCTCTTATGTTTGTTAACCGTTTTTTGTTATTTTTTGTCATGTTTGGTAGCTATTGATAGCTTGAGTGACGATAAAAAGAAGAAAAAAGTATATATCTTTATGAAATTAATTACAGATGTCCATAGACGGCAATGATCACTTTCTAGCACTTGAACTGCATGCCCGTTTGCTTCTTCAACCTTTAATAAAAAAAAACTTTTCCGAATTTATTAATTTGATGGTTTAAACGTTGCATCATATAGTAAACTAAAAAAAAAGTAATTATTGTCCCTCCCATCCCTAAATAAATAATCGTTAAGAAGCGCATTCAAACAGAATTACTTGCTAAGGTGGGTCGTTAAAAATTATAGGGGATGCAGTGGGGTAGGGGTGTTGTGATATGCGATCATTGTAAAGCATTTAAGACCGTGAAGATTTATGGAATTACACATTATTGTAATACCATTGTTTCTATGACTACCATTTGTTAAGAGATGGCAGAATTACATTGCCCTTTTGTTTTTCCATATGCGTCTCTACGGGTACTTGTTTCTATGTATGATTATTCTAGCTATTACCCGCGGCTCCGCCTGCTCTGGTCATGTTTCATACGGCGAAGTATCCAATGTGTTTCCAAGTTCATTAAAATCCTAATGTATCGGATTTATGGATGAAACAGCAACAAGCACACATACAGCCACACATGTTTTTGCTGTTACAATATTAGTAAGACATACGAGTACATAATACGACATTGTCGTGCCATATTACTTATATAGAATCAAAATATTTTGTAAGAAAATAACAGGAGACCATCAAATCATGATGAATGAAAACTGTTCCAACAGTGGCTGTCAACACTCGGACCTAAACAATAATACATAAACATAACTTAGCAAACATAGGACACAAATTCAACTTTTAAAAAATAAAGGCAAAAATAACTAAACATCACGTCAAAAGTCGTCGTGCAAATTTTTGCGGTTCTCAACCTCATAACGCGTTACCCCCCGGCACTCCACGGCCCCGGTTAACACGGTTAATAATAGGCTCCTTGCGCCTTATCTGCAGTATTAAACCATAAAACATTATAATTTACAACGCCACGTCGCGCGCTATGACGCTGCGCAGTCGGTGTGCGATGGTTCTCAAAGTGTGACGTTGCATGTTCGTACTAATTTGGATTCGGCGAAAGGGTGAAAGGGTTCGTGTAATAAATTTTATAAAAGTTTTTTTTTAACATTTATAAGATATTTTGACGAAATAAGGAAGTACTACATTCTGTCGTAATTTCCCTTGTACTTAATATTTTTTTTATTATTAGGCTAAAATACTATATAGACCTATATTTTAAAAACCGGAAAAATTATATGATCGTCATTTTCTTTTGTTTATATTTGTTTATTATTCGTTAATGTTTCGTTCCTCTTAAAGTCATTTTGAGAACTAACGAATGTTTTACGACACTATCCGTTGTAATTTCCTTTTATTTTACGAATTCAAACTTTTTGGTGCGTACTTTGAAAACCTCTGGTTGGAGATACTTAAAAATAACGAGATTGTAGCAAATATTGTAATAGTCCCGCGCCCCGGAGTATTTAGCCAGAATCTGTTGTTTCACTCCCTTGTGTTATTTTGTTTATGTTTTTTCATTATTAAAAATATTGTTGCATACAAATATTCGATTAAATTTAAAAAAATATGACATTGAATATCTTTCTCACCAAAAAGCTTATCTATATCAAATATTAATACGTGAAACAAAAACTTTGGACCCCTTTTTACAAAAATTGCGCGAACGGAGTCATACTCCTGGCATTTGCAATTTGGCATACTGGTAGATTATATGTAGATATTAGATTAGATATGCTTATAAAGTACATTAAATCAATAAGTAAAACATTACACACACTACCATGCATTTGACACACACAAACACACGATTTGTGACGAGCATACATACTCTGTGGTCAAAGCGTTACAAATACATATATTTAGTTAATTAAATAAAACATTCATTGTATACATTACTGACAATATAAATATGTCGCTGACATTGTCATATGTCATGTCAGATGTGTATGTCAAATAACGCATTATAGCTTTTAAATGCAGCTTACTCAATGAAATCTCATTTCCGTATAGTGAAAATTAAAAAAATAATGTTATAATTAATGTACAGAAGAAAATACGTATAAAAACTTTGTAGTAGAAAAAAAGGTAATTTTTATTTGGGTTTAATCATGGTTTATTATATTTATGAATCAATATCAATTTATATTTCCTCTATAAGTTTATTGAGATACCATTCTAATCCATTAGGTTTCGCAAACCCAAGATTAAATTAACAGGTAAACTGCCCTCGTAAAATGCAAACAACCGAACACCTAAGCCAGCTTGTCTTAGAAACAATCGCTAATATTTACCATACATTTGTGATAGCGACGCACGTGGGATGCGCCGGTCCGTCTGTATGTATATCTTGTATCAATATTGCATGACGATTGCGGTTCATGTGACGGGAGACAGCGTTTTAAGGCAAAGTCAGGCGTTTTATACAGGCCGTAGTACACCGCGCTAGTCAATTGCAAATTCTTGAACATTTTATTAATGTTCTTCAGGAAAAATATTAATCGGAAGAAAAATAAGATGAAACAGAACCAAATTAAAGGTGGTGCAAATTAACGTATTAAATTAAATTTAAATTAATTAATTCTTGCTCGAAGCCTTCCATGCTGAGAATTACTCTACTATTGTAAATGTTTACGGTAACAGTGACTACTTTCTATATGGTCCATCAGGCCGTCTACCTTGTCGCTAGATTCATTTACAAGAAAATCACCCATTTAACGTACAACACTTTAATATAGGTATTAGTGTGGTTTCCGGCACATTTTCATATGAGGCTACCATCTCGGTCCTCGGCAGAAGCAACGCATCAGTGTTTGACCCCTGTTCTATACAAAATTGTTTAAAGATGTACTTTTCTATGTAAGATGTTAAGATGTATGTTTGTAAGATGGACATCTTAACAGATGGTAAGTGAACACTGCTGCCATGGAGGCGGCAGTGTCTACTCTTCATCACACGGACTCCATGATCGTTTGTTATTTCAATCACATAACGATATAATATATCACATTATATTGTGTGTATAATATTTAAACGCATGTTGTGGTTACCTATTCCTATGCATGTTATGTTCTAAATGATATTGTTTGCTATGTCTTACGTTGGTGATCCAATAAAATAAATAAATAAATATTACTGCAATATCTGAGAGTTTTATTTCTACTAGCCTCTCAAACAAAGATTATTTCGAACATCCTTCAAACCGCTGACAACTCGTAACTTGTAACAACCATTATCGCTCACCGCGTTTGCAGAGATTATAGCAAATCTACTGATTTTAGGTTACCTACGATTGCCGCTATCTACGTCGGTGTAACTGAGGCAGAGTTAATCTATTGATAATGTTGGTTTTGTTCTTGTAAATATTGCTTATCGGTGGAAGTATGGTGTGGAAATGATTGTGTATGAGTAGGTATAATATATAATTGTAAACTGAGTACATAAGTCTATTCTATTTGATTACGAGGTAATACTGAAGATTTGTTGGACATGTGAGAGATTATGGTTATGTTCGTCTTAGGCTATGTTCATGAATCATTGGTTGATGGTGGCCTTTTATTAAGTGTTGGAAAACATCAAAATATTGCACGGTCCGAAGAAAAGAAACAGAAAATAAATATCAACAAATATAGGTAAATATTTGAAATTACGCATAATAACGTAGTCTAGCGAATTAAAAAGTGACGAAATGTTTTGTCCCTTCAATAACTGTGCGTTTTAAGAAACTCTCCAAAATGAGAACTCAAATTTATTCACCACAAAATGCAAATTTCGCATTAGGCCCCTTTTATTCTCACCGTGCAAATTATGGAGTATATTGGAATTATATAAAAACTTCCCGAATCGAGTATTTTTCGTACATAAGCTAAATTTCTGTGCATGTGAAGTTTGAAGTAAATCCTGATAACAAACTTCCTACCTGAAATAATTGAAAGGTGGTAGAACCAATATTCTTCGACTAGACCACCTGGACCTGGACCTAGACCTGGACCTGGACCTGGACCTGGACCTGGACCTGGTACCACCGCCATACCATTTTTTAGTTTGACACCGTGTTTGCATTTCTGTCTTACATTTAAAACAACCATGTTAGTTCTGGCAGTGGTACCAGTGTAAATAAAACCTCTGTCCTGTAGGGAGTGTATTATAGATGTTCATAGACGGCAGTTATAGATTACCATCAACTTGTCTGCTAGCTTAAATATTATAAAAACTGAAATATAAGTTATGCTATTTATAGCATAATTATTCCGTTCACTCGCTTAAATGACAATCAAAATCTTCAGTCTTAAATTATTATTGATATAAGACTTCCTACATCTCAATCAATCATCCTATATAAAAATCAGAATTGCAATGCTCCCAGATCTCACACATTATAATATAAAATACTCATATGTAAATCACATGATATAATTTTATGTCACGAGTGATAAATCTTGCGTCAAACCTGTAAAAATATTATTATTATCTAATTAACAGTTGACACGTTTATTGACAATGCTTATCAGGTTAAAGTGGATAAATAAAATAATATGAATCTGTTTTTAATCTTATTAATATTGTAAAGGCGAAAGTTTGTAAGGATTTATGTGTGTTTGTTACTCTTTAACGCAAAAAGTACTACTCGGATTTCGCTGAATTTTGTCATACAGATAATTTATGACCTGGATTAAGACATAGGATACTCATTACCAAGGTAAATGTTACCAAAGCAGGCAGAGCCGCAGGAATAAGCTACTTATTACATATTCAAAGTAAAAAAGATAACTTAATAAATGTACCCGTTACCCACGACGGTATTACTTTCTACACTCATAGCTCCACAGTAGGATTTTCTCCTGTGTCGTGGGTGCCATGGACACACAAAGACGAATACACAAACACCCAGACCCAGATCAGCAATCTAAACTTATCATTCAGATGTCTGTCTGGCCGGGCATCGAACCCGGAACCCACTGCGTGTCAGGCCGGTATTGTGACTCCACTCCGCTCCACCATGCGAGTCGTCAGGTACATGACAGATGTCATTTTGTTGGACTTTATTGTTTTTTTTTCTAAGTTTAAAAGTTCAATCAAATTTAATCATAGGTACATGATATCTTCACAAGATTCCAAATCATCGTTTTTAATTAATTAATACTTATTTTTTAGCTTTGTGATTGAACAAAGACAAATTTCAGTAACCAATTTTAATTTGACCCTATTTTTATGATAGCAAACGAGCCTCACCTAATGGTAAGTGACCACCTCTGCCCATGGACATTTATAGTGAGTCCCATATAGGATTTGCCTGCTGGAGGTCACCCATAGATGTGTTAAGCCCTGAGGACTAAGTTGGAAGACCTCAGATGTAAGTACACGCTTAATACTGCCGTTATTATACAGAAATGGTTGCGGTGGTTCATCTGGTGACGAACTACAAAGAGTCTACCTTTATAAAAAATCCCTGAAGGGAATCTGAGACTTAATATTAAAATTTAAGCTATACTGTAAACTATCACAGCGGAATAAACACTTATACAACGCGACGAGACAAAGATATGTAACGGGAAATCTAATAAAAATCGAACTAATCAATTTCATAGCTGGAATTAATACGAAAGTAAGACAAGGCGAGCATAAAAAGAAACAGAAATCTAGAGATCCACTTACTAGTATCAGAGCCCGAGACAGGTATCATTATGAGGGCGTACTTACGGCAGGGGGCGTGGGGGGGAGGCAATTTAATTCTGTCCACGTTCTAATAATGACCGTCATAATTCGTTCAAAGTGTCCGGTCGGGGACACTTAGGCCCCCGCCCGGCTGATTCCTTTGCATTTCCCCCCCTTAATTCCATTTTCACTAACACACGCTTATCTGCAAGATGTGTTCGGGTGGACTCTGGATGCGTTGGCCGTGTTTTAATTTGATTCGATTGTTGTGAAGCCTTGTTTTGATATGTGTTTTTTAACATAGCTGCCACGGTGGGAAGTTATGAAACTAAACTGTTAGGTTTGTATTACGATAAATGGAATATTTTCAGACATATTTGTACCTACTAGATATATTACGTACATGTTTTAAGAAGTGTTGTGTTTTTTTTACATTTAAATAATAATACGAACTTGTAAATAGACGTAATATTAATAAAATTACAATAAAATAAAACTCACAGACATACTTGTCTGCAAAGTACGTAACCTTTTTTAATTTAACGATATGTATCATTTAAATATATATTCGAATCCTTTAAATTCCATTCAGTAAATTTGGTTTGATCTCATTTCAAACAGACAAAAATAATCGACAAAAAAGTGAAAATTATATAAGCTTCTATTATTGCTTTTTATCGGTCTCCCCAACTATTTTATTTACAAATATATGAAATGTACAAATTCGCGGAATTTTTATTGTATGTATTTAAAAGTCTTTAACTATCTTAAGCATTGGTCACATCTCGGTTTAATGCAGATAATTCCTTTACACGGTACCATACTAACAACTCATGTAATCCCAATACGTACACACGCCTACCACACACACTTAAACATTTAAGGCTTCATTTAAATTATTCTAAATATGAAACAAAACAGTCCCATCCCTTAAAACACACACTTGCATCTAGACCACACGAATACAATCCCAGTCTGTGTGCGTAACATATGTGTGCAATATCACGCTTACGTGTGTGAGTGGGACTTTATCAACACGTGTAGTCGGTATTAAGTTTGATTTATACCTCTTTATATCGTAAACGTATTAGGGATGTTCCCTTTCGTACTTGCCACCCTCTCAGTAACGCGGTCTTAGATAATGTCCGGTAATTAAGGACGTGATGTTCAGATGTTATTTTGTTTGATGAAAAATATACATTTGTTTATTTGAAAATATAAAATGGTAGAATGTTTTGTTTCAACTGAAGAGTCATCAATATGTATAAGTCATATATATTTCTCCTAAAACACAGGAGTGTTAAGCGGCGCTGTGTTCTGATTTGAAGGGTGTGGTAAAGGAGATAAAGTCCTCAATCGTAGCAATGCATATGTGACCAAATTCCGGCAAGTCTTTAAGCTTATCTTTCCAGATATCTATGGCTGCCAATGGCTACTTACCATTTGATGGACTTTATGCTCGTTTGTTATCTTATATTAAACTGTTGCTACCCCGAATTGGAACAATGTCATGGCCAGAAGTATACTTACTCCACCGTAGTAAATATACTTCTGGAAATGCTGTACTATTTTACAAACTGTTAATTAGTGTGAAATATAACAAAAAAAGCTGAGGTAGGCACGTCTGGGATTTGAACCCGCAGCTTCCAGAATAGATGATCTTTCAGATTTTTTTGTACAATTGGGTTGGTTTGAACTTTGTACAAACCTAAATACATTGTTTGTATATATTTTTTCTTCTTATTGCAAAGAAATGACTATATGTAGTTTTTTATCATGGTAAAGTCTAAGATGTGTTCCTTTTCACTTATTCATGTTTAAAATTTAACTAATTGTGTGTTTTTTTCATTTTTCAGGTAAGCTGTCATACAAGTTATTGCCATAGCTTCGTAAGTAAAAGTAACTAAAACTCATTTTTTTAAATATTTTCACTCTTATATAATCCCTACGCATATTACAATACGCCACTACGCATATAATACAAGTCGTCTTGTAATCTATACCCACATTACAGAAAATACTAACGTATTACTCTTTCAACAACCCTAATTTATGTATATGAAAAAGTTAATTATTTACAAATAATTCAATTCTATACTTACAATATTGCGTAAATTCAATACGATAAACGTAACGCCGCGTCCACAGTTATGCAAACTAGGTGCACGACGGGTCCGGCCGATCCGATATTTACGGTTTTTAATTAGAGAACATCGTAACGCCGTACGTGACGGCCCGGTTTATCGGTCCGTCTAATGACTGCTGGAGCTATGCTGCTTAGTCCTGTGTTGTGGAAATTGACTGTACGGAATTAAAAATGAAAGACATTTTTATGATTCGACTGTGAAGGCATCACTGTCACATATTTTTCTTATAACAGAAGTAATAAGTGATATTGTATTCGTCTATATTCGTTAAAAGTTGTCAGTAGACTCTTTTAACAAAAAACTGACAGGCGTTGTCAACGCAAAAAATAATTGAAAGAACGGACATAGGCTGCCGTTTACCACACTAGATACATTTAATCTCTCAAAGCATCTAGAGGATAAGCAATACCACGGGACATAGATAGTAATAATGTTAATACAAACAAAAATATTCCCTTCACAATGCCATTATTCCTAATACAGTAAAATAAAAAAGTTCACAGAATATTTAACTTCAAATACTCATTTTTACATCTTCCTCGACCTAATCGTTTAGACATAATCATGGCATTTGCCTGAATATTTAAACCCCCTCTTAATTCCCATCGACACTCGATAGCACGTACCGCTCGGAATTAAAACGGACACAGAAAAAAACATTCCTACTCGAAAGAATCGTTTGCATAATGAATATACAGCGATATTGGGTTCGTCGAGGCAACAATTGTGTGGCCCCGGCCTTATAAGGGAAAAAGGAGTTCAGCACATTTCGACCCTAAGAGCCGTCGGCCCTTATTCCAAGGAAGTAAAGTCGATAATGCCGTATCAGATTATTCCTCTTGATCCGTAATCGCGATGTAATTGAAGCTAATTGTTTGTTTTTGTTTGTTTGCAATAAACGGGGATCATCGTGTTTTTGTGAATTTTTTGCGAGCGTCCAAATAAAAACAGGTGAATTACATGTTGACGTGTCGCGATGTTCGTTTATCCCACTTGCCAACTTCTGGAGTGTTGGTAATTTATATTTTTACATTAAATTTGTTGTGGAGTGTTCGCTAGCGTTTAACCGTTCGCTCGGTTGCTGTGTAATCTTTATATTTGAAATTTGGTAATTTTTAAATTAACAGACTTTTTTGCAAATGCTTGAAAAGTAAATGTCATATTAATAAGAATTCAAAGGTTTCTTAAACGTTCGCTCGGTTGCTGTGTAATCTTTATATTTAAAATTTGGTAATTTTGAAATTGACAGATTTTTTTGCAAATGCTTGAAAAGTAAATGTCATATTAATAAGAATTCAAAGGTTTCTTAAACGTTCGCTCGGTTGCTGTGTAATCTTTATATTTGAAATTTGGTGATTTTTAAATTGACCGATTTTTTTGCAAATGCTTGAAAAGTAAATGTCATATTAATAAAAATTCAACGGTTTCTTTTTTTCTGGCAGGTGTTTTAAAAATAGTGACCATTTGTTCTGTTTCACGTTCATTATTTCCAAAAAAAATATAATTGATGAAATCACTAATGTCGAATAATAATGAGACTTATAATGAGAAGAGTAGTCATGTATAAAAATTGAGGTTACCTTATGATGTTTCCTTAAGTATATCTAGTCAGTTACAATTAATGTGATGATGAGTTAAGTTTACATAAGGACCACCCGTCTATGAACACCAAATTTATACCACTAAGCTACTCCTCTCTACATTTTTGAGTGTTAAGTATAAAATATAAAAGAATATAGTGGAACGTATGTCTTTCTACTTTCTATCGCTTTGACATAATCTTGGAGCTTTAAGCTCGAAGCTAAATCTATTGTAGCTATTGTGTGAAATATTTTAACTGATCTGACCTACTTTTGATGTTGAATGGGATCAAACTTGGAACTAATTATTTAGTTTCAATGAAAGTGATACAATCTCATATCGCGAATCTGAAATGTACAAAAATTTCTTTGACAAATTCGTGTTGAATTTTGATATTATTTGTGATAATCTTGAACAAATAAAAAATATCCTAAACAGTACGTAGCCGTGTAATTGGATTGACCTCAGATTACATTTCTAATTTAGTATTTACTCAATTTTTTGCTACTTCAGTTTCATAATAAGAATAAGATAGTAAAAATTTAATTTTCTTAAAAATTGAGGTCATTAAGCAATAGGGTATCAATTTACATTTTTGTTCGATATAACTATTTATAAGAAACTCAAAAAGTTGGCTTAGCAATATTTGATCAAAGATTCTGACTTTCATTGCTAATAAACTGACTTCTCCCTGCCGAACTGAAACTGAAAAAATATCCGAGTCACGTCACCGCATACCGCAGTACGGTTGACAAAAAACGGGACGCCAAATGAACAAAATGCACACTAGCCGGTCTTGTACTGAGCTCATCAAAAGAAATCCAAACAGAACAGGAGACAGTCAGCTGAATACTAAGAAGGAGGGAGAGGCAATTATCGAACCGCTAGGGGGGAAAGGGACGAAAACATTTGCTCCCAGTAACGAAACAATCGCGAGCATAATTGATTTTAACTTAGACTCGACTGCAAATGAAGTCAAGTGGGGAGACAGGTAGGTAACTTTTAGTTTTTTTTGTTAACTGTACCGTAATTCAGAATACATGCAAGTAATATACGGGGAATGACTGCTAAGTTAAATAATTGTGGAGCTGCAACCTTTTCAGTGGAAGTTGGCGATGTAAATATTTGTGATCTGGAAATCCTAAAGGCGGTGGAATGTTAAATATCCATTTAAAGTGTAGTCAAATAAATCTTTTGCTGAACATTTGTGTGCAAATTGTACATGTTTAAAACTAACGCTCAATAAACAGTAATATATTCTATTTGAACTATGTGATAGGATAAGCAACATCGTTTATTTAAAAACTGTATATTTTAGCGGATAAGTTGGTGGCTTAGTAGTTTGAATGGAATAAAACTTTTCCATGATAGGGTCATCTATTTACCTCTAATTATACGTCAGGACATAACGTCCGATATAACATAATACAATAAAATTCTAACAGTTGATATCCCGAGGGATACTCTACTCAATGTGCAAAAGTTTATTCAGTATATTTTTAAATTCCTATCTAGTCTATTCCTTTCTAAGCTTTTGATTCTTCGAAAGCTTATGTATGGAGTTTTGCTTATTAAAACTTCTTCAAATCATCATCATCCGTATTTTGAATCACTTTTTAAGAACCGACGCGAGGAGACTTAACTAAAACGGATTTATATCTGGTCCGCAGTCGTGGGTAGTTTATGTTATGCATTAACTAGCAGTCAGGTGCTTCGAAGATTCCGAGCACTTCTTTAATCAAGGCGCAGCCAGCCTCATTTGAATATACACACGATCGGCTTAAAGTAACGATTCATTAGCGTTTTGAGTTTTCGCCGCGGCGTGAATTAGAAATCGCGGTAATGAGGAGCCGGCGTTAGAATTTTGCGGGGGATTTTCGGAAAATCGGAACAGGTAAAGGATTACAATAATGTTCTGTCGGTTTTAATTGATTTTACAAAAGTTGCTGTTAGAGAATATAGGGAAATGGATATTAATATATAATTTATAATAGTTAATAATACAATTAGTAACAAAAAAGGCTATCATGTAGACCACAGAAGTAATCAATTACAAATGAAATCAATGTATATCTACTTAAGTCAGCGAATGATAGTTGTTTGACTGATTGTGATATTGATAGGTTGAAAGACTTTGATAGATAAATTACTTAATTAATATATCATCCATATCATCCATGACAACTATAAGCTGATACACAAAAGACACGAATTTAATAAAATTTTAAGTAATTTAAACAAGAATACGCTTAAAACGAAAACAAATGAACGGGCAGGTGAGGCGAGCGATATGGCCGTATTCAATAAACAGGAGCCTTAGAAATAAACGCTTAACCCAATAAGGTCGGCAGCTACCGCACGACATGCGAATCTGAGATGTATAGAGCTGATAGTCGCCCGCGCGCTCCAAGATGCTCGACTTCAGATATGGTAATCGGGGAATAGTCGCAAGCGCAAGTGTGCCGTGCGATTTTGTTGCTGGTGGGTCAGATGATTGCGGTGAATAGATTTCAGATGGACCCACCTTTGACGTTCCTGCGACTTTACTTAGAATTAGACTTGTGGGAGTTAGGCAATGGTAAAGCTTAGAATTCATTTATTTAAATTACGATGATGGACCAATTGAGAAAAATATTGTTATTATAAAGTGCATGCTGGTCTTCGACGATATCACACGGTGGAAATTGGAGGGACCCAATGCAAAATACGGTTATTAAAAGGAAGTTACATTAATTTTCATCCTTTCCTAGCACAAAATTTTAAATTCTATTGCATAATTTCCATGAAGATTATCTGAAGAATTACAACCATTGTATCTTACTATAACTTTTAAATGATGATTTAAATAAATAATTGTCTATTTCTATTTTGTTGTTCACTGATTTAGTATTACCAATAGTTGTATCTGATCGTTTTGTCTTGAACTCGTCACATCCAACTCGTTCAATGCCATCTCAGTTATCATTTTCGTAATCAGTCTATTTCTGTGTCCGGTCTAGTAATAACAGGTTGTGGTGTCTAAAATTCGTCACGTCCTATAATTTCCATAATGACCATCTCAGTCCACGTACATCCCATAGGTGGGTCTTGCTCGCAGTCTTCGTGCACTGGAGCACGTAGGCCGGACACTGCGCTCGCGGAATACTGATTATTAATTAGGGGTGGTTGGGGGAGGGTTTTAAGTGGACTTCCGATGTCTTGGCTTGGCGCGCTTGATTGAAATTTTATGAACAGTGTTACGTATTTTGTTTTGTTAATTAAATTTAGGTCTTGTGAAGTTTGATTATTTTTTGCAGGTTCTTATCAAGTAAAAAGGTATATAGATATACATGTATTTCCTATTTCGTACTTTGATATTTCGTTTTAGTTAAACGTAAACTGAAACGAAATATGAATGTTTGACTCTGGTACTATACACATAGATACTATAATATTTCTTACACATATCCATAGATCTATAATATTTCTCAGAAAACCTGTCGCGTGAAGATTTATACTTTTCTAACTTTGTCATTATGTTGGAGCAAATTTATCTGACTTATGGTTTCGACATCGCCCTTCTGTACCCTTAGTACGAGTTGTTTCCTAAAAACAATGATTATTTATGTTTTGCCAAACATTGCAATATCCACCTTTATTTAATCGTTTTTGGTCATACTTTGCAATGTTCTTTGAGTTGATGGGCGAAAACATAAATTAAATTAAAATAATTGTTTTTGATAAAAACATAAAATAATTGTATTAAGGGAACATAATTATGTACATAGATAAGTACAAAAGGCACTGGTCAATCTCGATGAATCATTACATGCAAGACGTTTGTTTTAAAATATGTTTTGTATTTGGTTCAACGAACCACCAACGAACCAACGGAACGAAATTATTTTTATTGCATAGCTCCCCTGATACGAACGGACTAAACTAAAAATTTCCAGCACCTAAAAATTTCAAACCATTTACATATAAATATAGCCATAAAGGGATAAATCACATGGCCTCATCGCATTACCATGGCACCCACGCAATTACCACATACATATGACCGCCCGTGGCTTCCCCCGCTGATACCCATATAGTTATAGTATGTTCCTAACTGTGAAAGAATCCGATCAACTGACGTAATGTCGGTCGATAGACATTTTTGCATATCATTACATTTTCAAACGAGCGCCCTGATCTAAGGTTGATAAGGTCAAAAGTCAGACGCAGCATCTATATTTCTCGTCTGAATTATCTAAATTGGAAAGCTATCGTCATTTGATTGCTACTTAAGTGAGTAGGTAATGGGTTACAGATATATCTGTGTTTATGTATCTTATTTATCTCAATGTCTTAGTAGGCATACATGACAATGAAATTTAAATACGTATTCAATAAACAAGTTCAGTTATAAAATTTTATGAGACGTGGTAAGATGAAAAAGTTTATCTCAATTTGGCAAATTAGATGTAGTTGTAGCAGAAGTAGAATTTTTCAGAATATAATAGGACATTTACGATATAGATGAATAAGACCACAGCACAGAAACGTTAATTTTACATAAGAGCCAATTTTTGTTTTTTTTTTTCTTTTTTACCATAGTGGAGTTAAAGTACTTTTCAAATTTTAAATAATATAATAAGGGTAAAGTATATCTTTAACTTAAAACTGAAGAATTTTGAATTGTGCAACAGCGATATGCGTTTGGTATTATACTCCAACTTTTCAGCCTATTAGTCCTTTCAGGATATTAGATGTAATTTCGTATCGACATTGCTAATTACAGTCAATATGTCGTTAATATATTTTTAAACTGTGCCCGGTGCCGTACAGTGTATCGGTCTTAAATAGCGTCACACTAATAGTCACTGTCATAGGAGACAATAAAAGGATAACTAAATTCAGAAGATAGGCAGCGGCATCTTCCTATGTAACATCAACACCTACTGCAGCTACCATCAAACATGCCAGACTATTAGCAAAACGTCTCATTAGAGGAAGCCTCTATTCAGTAGTGAAACCTAACTGATGCTAAATCACGTCATTTGCTAATATAAGTTGCCTTGAGATCATAAACTTACACTATGTAACAATAATTATATCGATAATTTGTCTAAGGTAAGATAATGATTATATAATAATTACGTATAATATTCAATTTAATACCGTCCCGTTGTAAGATTGATGGTCAAGCACCATCGCCGGAAACCGACGGTCATTAGCCAGAAAGAGCGTGTCAAATAAATTTGTCACAGTCATAGACTGATGGGTTTCGAGTCGTATCATTGCTTCTTTTGCCTTTATTGTTCAGGCAGGTGACAGATGGACTACTTCTCTGCTGTTCGTAATCTTCGTAGATTAATGCTTTCCTGATAATATTCCAGTAATGACGATGAGTTTATTGACTTAGTAACAAACGCGTCGACTTAAGAATTTGACTTTAAAATTACCATTAAAACAGTTACAATTTTAAGTAAGTTATGTCAATATTATTATTATTACAATACTATTTTAAAAATAGGTAAAAATATTATAAACCTAAATCAACAGTATTTTGAAAAATTCAAAGAATGTTATTTCATTCAGCGCTAATGGGTACTGGCACAGTTATTTTGAAAAAAAACCTTCCAGTCTCAATCGATAACATAGGAAATAATTTTGTACCGATCGTTTTCTAAATTTAAGCTGACCAGACAACTGCAGGATAGATATCGATTTTTAAAAGTTTGTAACTCTCATTGGACACAGTCTTTTTGAAAAAAAAAACCTTACGTTGTGTAATAAATTGAAGGACTAGAAGGTATTTCTGAATGCTATCAAACCATTAATTGAATACTATCAACATTAAATACTATCAACATTGCCCACGCGTGGACAATTGCGACACTGGCGTGGTCCGTCAGTATTGCCCCTGCTGCAGTGTGGGCGTGTAGAGCCGTGTTAAAGGAATGTTGTTTATGTCCTCCGCACTACATTGTATTTCAGTCAACGTTAATGAGGGTGCAACCACGTGCATACTTTTTAAATTTTAACGTCAAATTCCTAATCTTGGAAAAGAAGGAATCTTATTGAATGCTCTTAGCATAAAGTCTGTCATTGTACAGTTTTTATTGAAAAAAATAATTGTATTGAATTAATAGAAATAAATAAATATTCTGTTAATTGCTCTATCTTTAACTGCAGGTAATTTTCGTCTAGTTCCATACATAAACGTTTTCCAGATACGTACATAAACAACAAGTCATAAAACGCGGCGTTAACACTTTGATATTATGAACGTTTGTTCATTGTGTTTCAATAAAGATCCAATACTAACATTATAATATATAGTATCTATACTTATCTAGTATCTGACACACAACAACAAAAAGAACGAGCGAGAGGCGAATATAAACGCAATAATTTTGAACCTCAAACTTCATTAACACAAGTTAGCTTCTAAATAAAAAGGCACAAAAGAACACCGTGTCTCTTCTGCCTTAAATACTCTACGGTCACGATAATTCGTTCATCGCCTGATTGATATAAAGACGTTTCGTTGCGTGCCCTTTCCTGCCCTGTCGACGCCTTATTATTTTTTTCATTTCAACGCTTTTTGCCTCAACTCATCATTTTGTAGACCTTCTTGTGGCGCCAAGTTCATTGATTGAGCGCTTGGTACAACGATATTAATTGTTTTTGATATTTTATGTTACGCCGATTATTGCTTTGTAGTGGTTGAAATCGTTTAGTTTGGTCGAGTTGACGTATATTGTTTAAATATTACTAAATAATATTTAAATTCTAATCAGCGTTACAACAACTAACGTTACATCAATTTTTATTCCTCAAATGCGGTAGATACCTAAACTTAAACTGATTTAGACTTAAACTTGAAACTTGGATTTTTTCTCAAAGCACCTTCTTCTAGTTATAATTTCGTTACTGTTATGGATGTCCACCGGTGGCAGTGACTACTTCATATCAAATCATTTCAACTTTCTGCGTAATATATTTGCGTAAAAATACATAATCGAATGTCTTGTATTAGGATATTTTTGTATACTACTAGATAAAACTCGATATTTAACTTTTTAACTCAATATATTGAACCGTAACAAATTTAATAAGAACTGTCTATTGAATATTCATAAGAAGTTTATTTTACTCTTTAGTGAGAATATGCATATTTTCACCATATTTGTTAACCATTATATTACCATAAAGTTAACATTATTAAAAACTAATTAAGTGTAAACTGCGTCCACACTCTATGGGTCCCATTTCCAAATTAACATAGTAACTCTATGTTAATAAGTTATTGTAGTTTTCTATAATATTTACGATAATGAAGTGGCGAATGGCATGCAGTTATTTAATGTATAGAATTACTCGTACATAGTAGGATCTTTCTTAAGTTCTTAAGACATGATGCTTAGTATGTTCTAGTGTCAGCGTTGCAGGTGACTACGGTTACCTACAGAAATAAGCTGAATCTTCTGTCTCTATAAATTTTTTTATAGTATGGAAGTAGCAAACGAGCCTTCAGCCCATCTGATGATAAGTGTCTACTGCCGCCCATGGAACCCTAGGTAACCCTAGGTAAGATTAAATTCTCACGTAAGGTTAGCCACGGTTGCGTTGCTACCCCTGAGGACTAAGATGGAATGCTACTGAAAAGTATACCTCCCTTACCACACCCTTCAGACTCGAACACAACAGCGCATAACACTGCTGTTATTAGGTAGAAATAGGTGTGGCGGTGGTGCTTCCGGAGTCGAACCACAAAGAGTTCTACCACGTTCAAATGTGTTTGTGTTTTTTTTTTATTATTTTTATGTTGATAATAATGATTTTTATTTCCTTTTTTATTGATGTCGAATTACAAAAGAATATGTGACATAGTATTTATTGGGTATATTTTAAAATTGGCTTTTAAGGAAGGTAAATTAAGTTAAAAGATTTTAAAAGCTAAAAAAACACTTATTAATGTTCGAAACTATATTTAGAACTTTGAAAACTGTCTAAAATATTCTTACATTTTAATAAATTTATAAATATTTTTTTGCTTTTTCAATTAGGTACATATTGCTGATGTACTTTCGTCCGTACATTTTTATTAAAGTATATAGATTTTCCTTTAAGTATATTGAATGACTCTTATTTATTAGCCATTACTAGAACTATATTATATCAGAATCAATAATACCATGCACAACACTACTTGTTATACGAGTAAATACAAATTATAAAGTAGATAATAAACCTACATTTATTTCTTCGATTCTATCCAACTTTCGAATACCGAAAGCTTAGTAGCGAGCTTCCGAAAATTTCGCAAGAATACCATTGTTATCATTCTTGTATCACATCATTATGCTAGCAACATATTTAATGGATCATTAAAAGTCCGTCAAAAGATTTTAGGATCGTTTTTACGATCCGAAATCGGATATAGTTTGTCTGTTTACGATCTCCATTGATTTTACACGGAATATTTTATTGTGTTGTTAGAATGATACTTCGGAGATTAACTTTCATTGTTCATCCGGTTCTGTTAGAAAAACCGATAAAATCTACGACTGTGTACTCATTTCATACATATGAACTTGTAATGAAGCTGTAAATATTTAGGAAAATGTTCATTAAAGTTTTTATTAAATAACGCAGCAATTGGTGCTGAGCATTCCCTAATGCTAATGGATATCTGTAATGTTTGACAGGTGGTAGAACTAATCTAGTTCAATTGGGGGTATCACTGCCGCAGCGGTCGTATGCGTTTTGGAAGGCTCTTTATGCCGGCTCACTTTTATATCAGGCGACCATCAATAGCCCTCGGAAGCATCAACGCCACTGTAATTAATTTTAGATAGAACTCATGTCCAGTATGAAGTTATTTACCCTGTTGTATGAAGTACATGGATGGCAGTGACCACTTACCACCAGATGGTGGACTGCAAGCTCATTTGCTACTTCAAGCTAATAAAAAAGTAATTATTTCAGATTGCACTGAGCTAGAGCTGAGCTTTAAACTAATAACAAACGTCAAAAAAAAAAAACAGAAAATTATTTTATTACCTACCCTCGGTTCACCAAAATAATTTTTACAGTAGAACAATGTAGATATAGAGGCACCGGTGGAACGTTCGGAGTCGAACCCTCTTCTATTGGAATTAAATGATGCGATAGTTAACATCAGGTGCATTATCAAGCTCCATATTAAAGACCATTTATGTTGCATCGTCTATATTAATTAATCTTATCTATTCAAAAGTAGTACCACTTTTCAGAAACTAAAATTCGAAACAGGCCGCGTTGTGTTGGTAAACATTTAACAGATCGTATATGGGCTTTGTTTATTATCTATACAGGGCAACATTGACTGCACTGCCTTCCGACTGTGTACTATACATCTTTAGGATAAAGTCGAGTATTACTGTGCTGAGAGGTACCATGCTCGATTTTCTTCGACATTAATCGCCGGCCACATCAATTTACGATCCGTATGAAAGATATAAAAAATTTTACTGCTTTTCGATTGAGACATCGAGTTATGGCGTTCAGATGTTTGTTCGATGGTTTATTAAATTTCTCGTCACTTGTTTGAGATTAAGGTTGGGATGTCAAGTGGTAAAAAGTTCGTAAGTTTCTGTTTATCGTTGATGTTATTGGTCTGGTCTGAAAGGAATAGGAAATAGGAAGGTCTGATAGGAGAGTAAATTAAAGTCATGTGGTATTAAGTAGGCTTTTAGTGGTTCAATTATTATAATCCTATGTTTACCAGATCGCAGTTATATTTTGCTTTTGAGGCGGTCACTGCTTATCAATTTAATCCTAAGGCATATCTTTAGCCACGCCTGTGTTCGCTTTTAGGAAAACCCCTCTTCGCATTGGGACTGGCGTGCGAACAGCGTATACGGAATTGTCTCGGATACAAATTTAAAATTATTTGGAGCTCATTACGTGTCCATACATAGCAGCGATTACTTAACATCAAAATAAGTTTAAAACACTGTATTAAATGGCAACCATCTTCACTAATATGGTCATTCATATTGATTCGAGGCAGTCGGGTAGAAATAGACAGTACCAAGTGTCAGCCAGACCAATTTTTTCCAGGAGCAATATCAAACTAGTGTATTTATCAAACAGTCGCCGCTATTATTAAACGCGCGACGCCGGGCTGACAGCCTAGTTTTCTGCATCATTACGCCGAAGAATGCTTGGCGAATGGCTTGCATAACTTTCAGGACTCGATCGTCCTGCACGTTGAGTTATGAATGACGTGGATGGTTGCTGTCAGTGGGATGAAATGGATGCGGTATGACGAGAACCTGATCAGATCCATTGATCTGATCAGGTTCTCGTTACCTTTGAGTAATAGATGAATGTTTTGCATTCATACAGTCAGTAATGTTGTGTAAATTGGAAAAGTAAAATGGCAGATCGGATTTTTGATTTTAATTCAATTCGTCTGTTTTTTAAAGTCTGGTTGGTGACTATAATAAGCGTAAATAATACGCAAGGTGACAGTGTTGTAAGTCTCTCGAATTTTGTCCCTTAGTGGTTTGATATCCACGGGAAGAAAGTGGGTGATGACACATAAACGTGTGTAAAATAACTACACACATTTGTTTAATAAAATTATGCAAAAAATTACATGTAAAAATGTAACAAGTGCCTACAGTTTATCGTGTGAAAAGTGCGCTTACTTTGTGCGCTCACCATGTCCATTCCTCCCGCATTTCGCAGAACTGCCGGCGGGTCTCAGTCCCACAATAATAATAATACGTCAACGCCAGCCCACTATCTAAATGGTGTTTGAATTGTTTCCATCAATAAGGCACCGAGTGTGTATCCCTGTACGAGTGGCGTTTGTTTTTCTTTAATTTATGACACTGCACAGTACGAAGATCGAGAGGATTTCGCCCTTATCGTGAACCGGCGACATCTGAGTGCAGGATCCGTTTATAGTCCTAATCGACGTCAATAAAGATTATCAAAACTATATGCAGATATGTAATTAGTAAGCGTATAAAAAGGTGCCTACTTTTTATTTGTCAGATACTTATTGTCAAACTGTTAGGGTAGTGAAGAAACGAATAGAATAAGAAATATATAATTAAAATAATTGTATACATACTGAATACTATTTGAATATTTAACGACATTTTTTGGGAAAACATAGACTTAGGTTATTTGGTAACTAAATACATATTGTATTGTATATTTTTTTATGCTTCTAATTGCTAAGGATATTATAGAGCTAATATTCAAGGCATTTAGATTAATGGCTGTATTTTTCTTTATAAATTAAAGGCTTAATTTATTTTTAATTCATTGTTTCGCTTATTGGATCCGTAATACTAATTAACTTTTCGAATTAGCTCCTGCGACGATGTAGAAAAACTGTGATGAATGTTTTTTTAGTATAAGTAAAGTCATGTGCATCAGGTAGTTTTATTAAACTTCTTTAATGCTTCAAATGTGCAGAAGTGTCGTGTTCGTAATATAATCGTGACTGGAAGCGGCTGCGACTCCGCTCGGATCAATTTAATTTGACGTTAATTTATCGTTTATTTAACCTAGTGCCAATGCTGACATTAGCATTAAACATTTAAATACCTTTGATTAATATACCTTAATGTATTTTCATGGCACAAAAAGTTAAAATTAACTGATAACGTAGACGTTTTTTTGCTTTAATATCCGCAAATTGAATAATGACGGCATACTTTTGGCTGTGAGTAATAAAAAATTTGAGTCACATATCAAATGTCTTGGCTCTTCTATTGATACCATATCTTTATAATTTGAAATCGTCCGATCATAAACGTATTTTATTAATGAAGTATATCAATTAGCGAAGTAGATAGGCGTTATTATCGTACTTGGGAGACTACTAAAGGAGTGCACAATAAAATATTCCATTAAGCCACCAAACAATACCACAATTAACGTATAAACCGGGCAGCGACGTCGAAATCCGCGTACAAATCTATTGACAGGTAAACGCGTGGGCTAGGGTGACAAAGCGTTGCATGTCGTCGGACAATGTTCGCGGGACACGAGGACAGCGTGTTCACACGATCAGATTGCGACTACTTTATGGCACCGAGTCCCATTAGTACCGGCCGCTGCCTGAATTGCCTAATTAGAATTACACGGTACAAAGCCGGTTTACTTTTCGCTATTGCGATGGTTAGGCCCGATTAAGCGGGTTTCTGGAAAAAGGATGCTGAAATAAGAATGTGGCGTGGCCTAGGGATTCTTCAGTCCTTTAGCTCTTGTTGTAGATTGACTGTGATACATTGGGTGGGTAGGTTAACTGGTTTAAATCGGTTTTTACATACAACGGTCGTCGCCCTGTTAAAACGTGTTGATATTTTATACACTTCAAAGTTATTAGCAGAATTTTTAGAGCTCTATTGAAGTCAAAAGCTTCCTAAAAATAAAATGTTGTAGTTGTTTGAATTTTATGATTACTCGTATGGCAAATTAGTTCGCGAAACGGTACCAAAAGTTAATTGGATCGATGTCGAACGCATCTGCAGGTGAATGTTTTATTTCCGAGAATGCACTCTGTTTACCGACTGTCACCTGACGCATAAAAATCTTAATTTACGACAATTTTATTTTATCGCACCAAAGAAAACCAGACGCTCCTCGCCGATACTTTATGCGGCGGCATTATCTGAATTGTATGAACGTCCGAGGAGCGCACACATAAAGATATCTGTACAGTACACAAAAACATTATCGTTGAAATATCGATACAATTTCCTTGATCAGTAAAATAAAATCTCGCGTCTTGACGTTTTGTCTGAATTTATGCACGCGCGCATCGAAAGGTTGTCGTAAAGTTGAGGACGTTATGGTCGCTGATAAGTGCGATGTCGAGTATCGGACTGTCCCGTTTGACAGGTTTATTGTGGACACCCTACCGGCGGTCGATTTGAACTCCGCATTTTTATTACGTACATCAGTTTTAGAAGAGGACCATAAATTATAAGTATTTATTGCGTGTTAGGTTTGCTTTGTACGAATTTATTATTTGTGTTTGAAGAATTACGACGCGTATTGATTTTAATTTTAAAACATAATAAAATACGATATCGATACTCGCGATAAACATAACTCGAAATGGTAATTAATTAAGCATTTCGTTTTTTATTATTTTGTCATCTTCTTAGAATTTATTAATTAGGCGTCCATAAAACTAATACTGCACCCTTGATATGAGTCTATCTTGTTTTATCAAAACAACACCTTCCCATGGCCCCTTCAACCCTTCCGGTTATGCGGGCCGAAACAATGGGAGAACACGCGGTACTGTTCCCAGCGTGCTGCTTGATCTCCCTACAAAGGTTGTAACGAGCCGCTCATTCTGAGCTGGTCCCCGCGCCGCTCACCCATTTTGGGATTGACGCTACTCCACAGCCTCGCATGGCAGCCGCGCGTGCCCTGTCTGCGAGTTCCCGCCCCTGCCTGTCTGTATGCCACTTCCGAGCGAATGCCTTCAATTTGCGAAAGTTAGCCTCAGAGGCGACGAGGTCACCGTAATAAACCGGTCCCGCCTCGCTTCGAGTCAAGCCATTCAGCATACACTCTCTGTACCCGTCATACAAGGGGCCCTCCCACAACACGTGATTCAAGTCTTCATCTGCCGTGCCGCAATAACATTCACTCTCCTCACTCAGCCTCATATCATACAGTCTCTTTCTGAAGCATCCATGCCCATTCAGGATCTGCGAGGTTTCATAGTCCGGCTCGACCCAGGTCGCACTGAGACGAGCCGCCATGTCCGGGAAGTGACCCTGCCTGTCTACTCGCTTTCCCACCGTCGCTGCCACTGGGCAACGACACCCGCTGCCCGCTGTAATAAACTAGTTATATCGGCACTGAATCTTCTTTATTCTTATCATATGTCTGAGATGTAAACTTACATAATAACAATGTACATCGTAACAACATAGTACCCCATTAACATTACGCCGAATCAATAAAGGAATATAAAGTGTCGAACACTAAGGATAAACACCATCCACTAAAGGGTTTGATCGACTGGTCGACTGACCGGCGTCGGATGATCGATTAGCCGATCAGTCAATGTTAGTGCACGACACTTGATTGAAGAACGGGATGGCTGGAGAAAATTTTACCCAAAGTCGCTACCTTAAAAATAGCACTCATTCAAAATTCTTATTCCGATTAAAATCCCAAAAACGTATCTCTTTAATAGATTCAAGAGGCGAGAATGGTCTTAACATCAAGTTAATTCGTTTCAGTCTTAACATCAGGTGGTTTCAGTCTTAACTCTAGTGTACCACCTGATGTTAGGACTGAAACGAATTAAGCAATTTAATTAGGAAACAATTGTACTCAGTGAGTAGTGCACAATTGTAGCCTACTTAGCGGCCATTAGTCGTCATTTTTTATAAGATTAAAGTAGTAAACGAGTAGTGCATCTCAATAGGTGCACTACTCACTGAGTACAATTGTTTCCTACTTTAATTACTTAATTTGATACAGTCTTAACACCACGAGGAGTGTACTATCTGATGTTACCGATGTAAGTGGTCACTGTCGGCAAAATGAAATAGGACTTGGATTCTGTTTGCAGTCATACATTAGAATTGTCAGTCAAAGTGAGCCAGCAACTGTTCCAGCGCTGCAACTCAAGAACTGCTTCACGCTAGGACCTATTGTTTGGCACTTGTACCTCCCCGGTCAAACCACATCTGTTCTTCCACCTCATAAAAACTTCAAGTAGGATTTGTATGTTACTTCAAATCGGATCCGACACGTTGCTTTCTTTGATGACTTAGTTGGAAAGCTTTTGAAAGTAGCTACGTCATTGTAGTATTGTAAATGGCAGTGTAGCGGTTAGTGCCTCTGCATTAACTATAAAGGATTCAAAATTAACAAATAATTTTAATTTACCAAGACACATTAGTTATTATATATCACCATGAACTACTAATCTATCTACGAGTCGTGGCAAAAACCCCTTTGTTTCAACAAGTCAATAAATCATCCGTGTCGACGTCAGTCAGACTTCCTGACTCGTATTAATAGGTCACAAAAAGGTTAAAACACCTTTGCCAATGATCCTTTGCGCCAAGATCCGCTAATGGCGGAGTTATCGGTCAATCGGCGCCTGCGCAGCGATCGATCATACGCAGTTTGCGCCAGGTAAACAATGTTCTTCAGTTAGGGATTGTTCATATTGTGGTTTTTTGTATTTAAGAAACAAAGGATAATTCCGTGATGTACATATATAACGCCTAAATACAATAACAACTTATAATAATAATAATAATACACATTGTTGTACCCAAAAAAGCAAAAAAAAAATACAACAGTAAAAATACAACTTCAATCCAAAATGTCAACTGTGGCTAATTTCTCCCTCACAGTTATAAAGAAGAAGCTAGAGGTATACTTGAAAAGAGGTCTCTGAAGTGTTATGAATAAAATTAACATTCACAAACAATTAATTAATCAATTTGAAAGTATTAGTTTGAACTTATTTTCCCATTATATAACATTTTTTTAAAATACATCGTAAAAAGCGATGGCATATCATTAGTTAAAAGTAAGACAAACTAATCCACAGGAATAAATGAAATTATAAATAAAACAGATAGTTATGTCATCTGTAAGTACTTAGTCATTGAGTTTATAATTGTAAATCATAATTCTAGCTTTAAAAATATAATTCTAATTATGACTGGAGATTAGAGAAGATGGCTTAAATATATTAGTATTTAAGCCATCTTCTCTAATCTAATTTTCTATGTTTAATTATTAATTAATATAACATGCATTATATTATTTAATAATTAAACATAAAAATCTCCTAAATATCTAAAGCACCAAAACACGTCTATATGAACATGCCCTTATTGATACAACTTTTTCGACACGTGCATTTTTGGATAGCTTTCCAAATAAATAAAAACTCTTATTCCTTTGAAATAAAGTAAATTATCGCGTGTAAGTGTTTTTTAGTGGTTAAAGCTAATATTAATTAAGAGAATGGCATGTGGGTAGACAAAGTCGGGGTATGATTGATGCTTTGTCAATATTTTTGGTACCAACCATCCGGTGTCAATATCGATCACATTTTTTATATATACAACATGAAGCAGAATGTCTGTCCGTTGAAAAATAACTCCGGTAAGTGGTCACTATCGTCTCTATACATACATATTTATATAAATCAACATTGAGTTTGAGCACAAATGCGTTGCTACTCTGGAATCTAAAGGGTATGTTAGCACGCCTAGTGTCAGGTACACTAGCTCTCTTGTCTAACTCTTATCTAACCGTACAATTTAGAATACTTAACCTTCGGCTAAAGGAAGTATAAGATCCTGTGTGTCGCCATTTCCATGCATTATCATAATGGACGAAGCATGGTCAATTAATATTAACATTTTGGTCAGACATTGAATAAAAATTAAGCCGAAAATAATTAAAAACGGATGACTAATATACAACTATTATTGAGTGTCGATGTTTTCTTTATATACTTATAGGCATATAGGTATATCCCAAAATAATACAGGAATTGAGGTACTCATAGCTTCTGATACATCATCCATATAAATAAATAAATAAAAAAATACGCGACGAATAGAATAACCACGTTTCTTTGAGATTTCCGTTAAAATGTTTGTATGTTTGTTCTTCATGCATAGGGATATCATTGATCAGATTATGATGAGAGTGTAGTGGGGTGTTTTGAGGACTCTCGCGAGGCTTCTGACTCAAAGAATATACATGAATATTTACCTGTTGCTACTCAATATCAATTTTAATCAATTGATATTGAGTAAAAAAAAGATATTTTATCATTTTTTTTCTTTACGTGGCATTGCAACGCATGGCGAGTACGGATAGTATTTGATAGGTAGGTTTTATAATATTAATTATGACCTCATAAAATTGAACTGTAATTAAATATTTAATTTAAACTTAATTAATTATTTATATTCTATTTTTTAACTCATTTTACTAATAATTTACAGTTTTTTAAATTTTATTTATTGCATATACGAATACTAATATAAGTAAATAAATATTAATTTGAATTAAAAGTAATTCCGAAATATTACGAAGATTTATTCTGTAGGTTTATAATAAAACAGTCATGTTTTATGACTATATTTTCTGTAAAATACGTGACGTGTTCAAGCTTACGGAAGTAATATTATTTTTTTAATATTTCCACAAAGTTTCATATCACAATTTGTTGATATATTGTCATCAGTTTTATATATAACAGAGGTAGTCCTTCAGAACAGACTAGTCCACTGTTTTACTGACAAATGCATAGAAGTTCAAAATCCAACATCGCATGTAAACTTGAAGAAGTGCAATTTGTTCAAAGTACATTAAGTTCCACATTTCTGGGAACTATTAGCTCGAAATGTTTATAGGCGCGTCGCATGCGATGCCAATTATTTAGTTACAAGGTTTTGTTTTAAATATTTTTGATTTTTCATGTACCTATGTTAAAAAAGTGTAAGTTCGTTATCCTGGCACGCAAGTCTATGTTCGCTAGTGCGTCCCACGAACGCGTGTGAATTGATTTGCTACCGTTTTCGCGACCAGAGTGCGTGTAGCACACACGTCAGGAAAATTATCTATAAATCCTTAGAATGCAAGTGGACCACAACAATACAAAAACTACGTTACAGGAAAAAGGTCCTAAGGCCGTGTCCATTTCCATGTATTATCAAAATGGACAAAGCATGATCAATTAATGGTAACACTTATAAATTTAAGCCGCAAATAACCAAAAACGGGTGACTAATATATAACTATTATTGAGTGTCGATTACCTGCTGCTACTTCAAATTCACGCGATCTTTTTTATATAGTCATACATTGTAATACTCAATAAAACAACCCGATCAAACAACAAATTAAAACAGCATAAAATCGCGTGTTCCACAAAAATATATCGTGACTTAAAGATCTTAAAATCCACGCATCCACGTACAGCGCAAAAGAAAAAAACAATCAGCGCTGCCAACGTAACGAGCGGACCATTTGTCAATTACTCGTCGCATATCGCATCCGCCGGCCATCTTGCGGCGTGTAAATGTCAACCGACGGTCCACCAATTACAACGCGCACCGCTGACGGCAACAACGCACCGATACCATAAGGCCTCGGGCCATTTATAGAAGCCAGTTCCAATTAATGGGCCACCGACATCCGATATTCGTTTCGCACCCTCAGGTGTTAATGACCGCTGTACGGTCATAGGCCAGGTTTGTTCAGCCGAGATGGCGATTCATGGTTAATTTCGAGAGCTATTTAACGATCAAGCGATCTAATGAGTTAGCTTTACTGGGAGTGTTCTTAGGGTATTTAAGTAAGTAGGTATGTTGACTGTTGTAAGTTAAATGCGCGTAGGCAAATAGGAAACCATTGTGTTTGTGATTCAAGTGGACGTTTTGTAGTTCCTAATAGAGTAGTTCATAAAATTTCTTTTTTGACGATTAAGTAATTTATTAAAATAACAAATCAAATCAAATTCATTTTATTGTGGATAATAGGTTTAAATACAGTTCTTAAGTAAATACATAAAAATTATCCCGCCACAAGTGGGCACACAAAGTTCACAGTTTATTTGAGTATACTACAACACAACACTGCACACTACAACACTACACATAAAATACACTTTTTAACAAATCTTCATAAATATGACTTAAAATTATTTTATTTGAACAAAACTATTTATTATAATTG
>MOOZ01000612.1:319044-329467 GCA_002930495.1 Cecropterus lyciades | reverse complement strand
TACAAACATGAAGTATATAAAATTACGATGAGTCATTTATACAAACAAATGTTAGATGAAAATAGTCACGTAGGTCGCGACACGGCATCTATGGCCAAAGGGACAGTCAGTTCGATATAATTTAATAGCGGCCAGAACCACCCGGGTTTAACACCGTACCCTCAGGCATTAATATTTCGCTCGGAGTTCGCATTGTGCACCAGCGGAGGGACACTCACGATCGGGCAGACATCATCGCGGCCTATCTCGTAATTCCCCGACGGTATCCGATCTCATCCCATGTAGAGAGCCTAACTTAATATGTGCATCACGACAACCGCATATATGGCCCGCGTACCGCCCAGATCCACCGGCCAATCCTATCGTGCATTTAAATGCCGTCTCATTGTATGTATATCGAGCCACCGCGAATAAATTGAGTTTTCCTCGACGCATCGAAGTCTTCAGACGCCCGTAATCCTGAGGATTTAAAAGTACTTATCCCGTCGCTGCGGACCTACAAATCAATCGTCCGGCCGCACTCCATAAATTAAGTGGCGAAACAATGACCCTAAATTATTGGGTCTCCTTTATCTGTATTGTTCTTTTTTCAGACGCTCACACAAATGAGATCGGTACGGTCTTAGGTTTTGGAATTCGGCAGATCGACGGCGATAGGGCGTGGTCGTCGTTAATTATCGACTTCCTCGTGTTGGACTATTCGCTAATGCGTATCGGTTCAATCACGTCGCGATATTTTTCGCTAGCGAGGCCGCATTAACATAAAACAAGAAGGCATGCGCGCGCGCATCCATATTTCTGCTACCGTCGTCGTGACGGCCGGCCGCGGTATTGTGCGCGCGATACAGATCTCCGAACGCATGCGCCGCCTGGATATTTAGAAGCTGTCTCTTAAATTCGCGTCCGAAGCGACTTAACGAGTCGCATTCTGCGTACGCCGACATGCAATCGGCTATTGTCCTTTTCCTTTATTTAGAACTCCGCTCCGTAAGTGGATGCTGGCCGCGATGAGAAAGAACTCAGTCAAGGCGACAGTCGCGACAATAAGTGTTCTGTTGAAATTGCTGGGTCTATTAAGGTATCGCTTTCCGTAACGATATTCCTTCACTATTAGACCATAGAATAAAGATACACCGATAATATATAAGGCCTGGTGTATTGAGAAAAATAATTCAATTTAAAATTGAGACCGATCTCACTCTGTGACTAACAGACTTCACATACGACTGTTACATACTTATGCAGTTTTCATAACATTTATTTTTGTCAGCGATACAGCAATTGATAATGACGTGTCATTTCTCATTGTTATTACGAGTCGAACCTTAAGAGACCTCGAATGAAGCAGGCTTTTGGGACATCGGTCACCGGTCTGATTAGCGCCGTTACGGGAGGAATATGGCCAGCAGTGAATCTAAAGACTGAGTGGATATTCCATATTCACTTATAAAACGTACATCGTTTGAGCATTTGTCGTTATGATAATATATACAACGCACCACGTCAGAAGAGTATGTAGCTTCCATTTGCGACCTATCTCTAATTTCACTTCGCCGTTACAGAGAGAAACGTAGAGTTGACGTATTTCATTACCGTATTAAGGTGAATTAGTTAAACTCCTATAACGTTTGAGTATAACCTGTATCATATTAAGTTTTCGTATGATATATGTAGGTAGGTACATTTTTTACTGTGACAATAGATAACTGTTAAACAGAACTTCACTATTGTATGGAAGGTGTACAGTAAAGCAAGGAAAATAGACACGACATCTTTAAAATTAATCCTCAGATCCTTGGTGGTGCTTCCGGAGTCGAACCACAAAGAGCTCTACCACCCTCAAAAAACTTCGATCTTATCATCCTTATCATTCAAGGTGTACTGAACTTGGAAACCTTTAGGCAATATTATACCATGATATCTGACCGACATACCCATGAGTGATATTTGAATACCAATACTTTGCAATAACATAGCATATATATACCAAGTCACAAACTGTCAAGTGGACTGCAGAAACTTAAAACCTCTCGAGGACGGAGATGCAGAATTTTGCAGCGCTCTCGTATATGATAATGAGCGCTATCTCCGACCGAGGGTCTAATCTGACGCACACATGGCCGGTCTGCAGTGAAGAGTCCTCGGCTTCTCGGTATGCTAATCTACCCTTCGGTGCAAGGAGATGAGTCTTAACGCGCATCTAAATAGTATTTTGTTGTGAAATAGTACTGTGGTGGTACACGGCCGGGAGCGATGCCGAGCTATACGGGCATTAGCGATTTTCAAAATTGTTTTTTTTTATTATATTATGTTTAAAAACCTGTTTTCATTAAAACTGGTGTAAATATTTTGGAATTTGTGTAGGTAATATTTTTTGTACCTTATTTTTCGTTTTTTTTTCTTTACTTTTCATTTTATAACTCCTTGTTTCTTGCTCTATTGCACTCTTAGTTTTTTCAGATTTTAATTAAGCAGAGAAAACGTAAAGGGAATACGAAATAAAAATAAGTGCCATTAAATAAAGTAAAATTTTTTTTGGCATAAAATTTATAATTAATCGTTTCGGATATGTTAAGACACAATTTACTTAAATTCCAAACAAAATTATAATTTCGCACTTGCTCCGCAAATTCCTCTGTCCGTATGTCGCCATCTTCAAGCGGACAGCACTACGACTCGCTCGCCACTACACTCGCGTTATGGTAATGAGATCGAATCCGAAATTGGACGCAGTGTGACCGCGACTACGTTCGCGAGTTCGATTTATATTTACGATGCGATGACGCGGTTTACTATGCTCGGTATTCAATATGCGGCTTTGGCGTTAAGTATCGAATATCTAGTGAGTAACGCGAGTGCAAGTGTTGTGGGAAATCTTGGGTCGTTTCATTTTATTTACTTTTTATTATAATCTACTGTTTAATGTCCCACCACTGAGCTACCCTACAATCAGGAAAAATCCTCTATTACTTTCATAGACTTTAACCCATGTATGGATACGTTTATGAGAATTAAACACTATTGTGTTTAATTCTCATAAACGTATCCATAAACGTCATATGTACCAAGATATTGCAAAGCGTGTTAAAAAACTAAAACTTAACAAAATTAATGTGTTAAATGATCTCTTACGCTGTGGGTTGGGGTTTGAATCCTAGGCACGAAAGTCTAATTACTAATAATAATAAAGCCAAAATAACTTCTGCGAAGTTTAGTGCGTAATAGAAATTAATTGTAAGTGACAGCTTTAACGATGAAGGAAAACATCGTGAGGAAATCTGAGAGTTTTATAAAAAAAAGTCGATTGGTGACCATAAACCCTTACTAGCCTTGCTCATTCTAAATAAAGCCCTATGGCCAGGAATGTAAAATTAATGTGATGATGATAATATTGGTACCAGGTATTTGAAAGGTGGTACAGTTCGACCAGGGAAGTACTACCACCAAACCTTCTATCATAAGGCAGTTCTTAAGTTTCGGTGAAAGTATGTAGTTGCAGGCTTTGATTCAATCGAAGCGACCATCTTAGTCCTTGAAAGTAGCAACGTTTTTCGAAGCAGCATTACATAAACCCCAGTTCTATATGAATCGGTTACAGATGTCCATAGGAGCCAATGAACACTTAACATCAGGTAAACTGCATGCTAAATACTCCCTGATAAATACATCCGTACATAAAACTTATATACCTAAGTACGACTTTAGCATCACGTTGGCACTAAACCCAGGTTATACTAATAGACTAATCTAATTCCTGAGCCAACTGGAAACAAAGACCTTATCAGTCGAAGTAAATAGCGTGGCCTTATCTTGTTTTTCCCTGTCTAACCAATCTGCGCAGTACTTAGATAAGTCTTTTTACATAGAAGTATATTGGCTTTTAATTACTGAAGATTACGTTACAGATTACTGAGATAATGAATAGGTAATGGAAGTAATTATAATGTTTAACGAGCTGTTTAATGTTAGACGAGCATGCAGTCCATCTGATGGAAAGTGGCTGCTACCGCCCATGGCTTCAACCCTTGTAATCAACCCCAGATATGGTCAGGGTCTTATCTGAACTTCAGATTCTTAAGTTGGCTACAAACGCGTTGCTACCCATAAAGGCTAAGTATAAATACCTCGGATAGCATTCATCCTTACCACACCCTTTAGACCAGAACAGAGCGATGCATAACACTGTTATCAGGAAAAAATAGGTGTGGCGTTGGTGCTTCCGGAGTCGAACCACAGAGAGTTCTTCAACATTTAAAAATCAAAGGTGGTAGAAGAATCGTTCTAAGATTCTTTGGGTGCTATTTACGTAACTGACAAAGACGTATAAAAACACCCATCTATGATGTCGTTGGCATCACATAGAACCCCTGGTCTATGTATTTACAAAGAGCCATGGACTTACCATTATACTTACCACCATCATCAACACCATCAGGTGGACTACATACTCGTTTCCTACTTCAATATTATACTCGTTTACTACTCAGTACAAAAAAAATGAATTCACTAAAATTCTTTGTCAGAGGTATGCCTTACATTTATAGAAGTAGACACTCAAAACCTAGATCTAGAACAGAGTAAATTCATAATTTAGATATGCGTCTGGCTGAGGTGGATCCGCTTGATGACCGCTACGCACGCGGTTGTTTGAATAAAACGAAACATTGTAAATCTTAATCGAAAAAAGTTTTGTAGTATCAATTATACTAAGCCTTATTTTAACGTTCGGATCCAAAAAGTACTAAAAAATCTGTTTGTTTATTATTGCTACTTATATAGAGATGGTCCGTTTGTTAGTATATTAATATTTTAATAAAAAACTTCTTTGTAGTACTTACAATTTGTATTTTGTAATCGGTATAAATCCATAAGAAAAAAATGTTAATTATAATTTATTGTATCAAAAACTGGTTGTCAAAAATAATACAATTAATTTTGAATGCATTTTATGAACGTCGAAAATAAAGTATTGTGGAGGAACCCAAGAATACACAAACATGTTAGAAGGGTTATTTTTGATACTGATCCGTTACAAGATGCGTCAGGAAGCTGTTAATCTCCTGACATTCATCCGACTGCGGTTATAAGTTTAATTCTGTCGGCTAAGAATAGGATAACTCTTTTGTTCGCCCAGTTTTAAGTTTTATAAATTTCAAACTTTGGGGATATACGCTACATATTTATTAATATATATTGATGTTCGTATAACTGATTATGATTAATCTCCGAAGATATAACCGTCTCATTTTTATCCATTCATCCATTAGTCTTCTGAGGTCCACTGCTTGATAAAGTCCTCCTATAATGGCGCTATTACAGCCGGTTCTGTGGCTTCTGCAGCTAGCGGTTTCCTGTTGTCTTCTTCAGGGCATCGGACCTGGTCGCGGAGGAGAGGAGGGGGCCTTATGAACAGTTTCATCTAATTCCGCTTTATAGCAGTGTTAAGCGCTGCTGTATTCTGGTTTAGAGGAAGTGACACTTATATGAGACAGTTATGTCCTCAGGGGCAGCAACGCAGCTGTGGCCGGCCGTAGGACCACAATTCTAGTGGGACTTGATTAATTAACAGATGTCCATGAGTAGCAGTTGTCACTTACCATAGATGGACTGCATGCTCGTTTGCCACTTCAATTTTATAAAGAATAATATAGATAGGAACGTCTTTCTAGATTCAATGCTATATTAACAGTTTCTAAGTACATCTTTTCACTATGATAAAATGGGATAACTAATATGGGATAAAAATATAATAGTGATATATGACCAAACGAAATGTAACGTGATTAACGTAACGTAATTTGGATTGATGGTCAATGTTATGAAACCTTGGTGGTCAAAACCAATCCAATCAAATCAGAGGGCCTTTCATATCAAAATCGCACTGTATTCTTATAGAATATATAAATTCAATAAAACGATAAAAGTATATAATACTTAAAAAACGGAATTATAAAAATCAAGATTAACTAAATAATTAATATTAATAGACAATATTCGTATTACAACTTTGGTTTAGAGTTATTCTTAACAACTTAATAATCAGGGATCATCAATTCCTGGTTTTTCATATCGATGTATTGGTTATAACATTATTTTTTTAACTGACTATACTATTACATCGTAAGTAACTTAAGTTAAGTTAACTACGTCAAGCCCACGCGAACAAAGTCGCAGGCGAAAGCTACTACATCTAGATATTTATAACTATTGGCAGCAAAGCTACCACCAAGAGGAGTTCGCTATTTCAATAAATAAAAGAATATTCTTTTTTAATCTTATATAAATTTAAGCCGCGTCAATATCAGAGTTTAAAATCACAAACAATTCTCCTCATTTTGTTACACAAAGCTCGCTTTCAACACGCTCCGTTATCGCTTTTCCATCGGTGACCTAATAACTTTTTACGGCTTACAACATTCTAGACGACCGTTAAATCCTAACACCTAGCCCACTAAAGCTCTATTCAATGGAGCTTTTACTTAAATAAATCAATAAGCGCTTTTAAACGAAGGTCAAGGAAGTTCCAAGTGATAATCGGTCGGCGTGTTTTTAAATTTGCGTATTTTTATTGACTCCTTGTGTGACCATATATCTAATTATGAATTGAAAAAATGGAAGAATTAATGAAAAACGGTCGTTTTTTATATTACCTGCACTGAAATATCACGTAACATATACAAAGCTTCACTGAAATGAGTTTTATGTTTATGTTTATAACATCTATTTACATCATATTTTATACAATAAAATAATGTGGTAGTTGCTTTATTTAAAATTTACGGTTTACAAATATTATAATTCGATTAAAAAATTCAAAATTAATTGAACTTCAGTAGCATATTTTCAATTTTTATTTATTATGTCATTTCGTACCGGTTACTGAAAACTGTCAAAATATATGCAAAGATTTGAAAATATTATCTCGTAACTAACTTAAGGAGCATTGTTTTTATGAATTGCTGTCGCTTTTTGCTTAGACCATAGCATAAAAAAACGTCTTTAAATAATTTAAACGGCTATCAACTTTTCTTTGCTTTGCTTACGATCTCGCATTGCATGTTGTTTTGTTTATTTCAAAAAAACTAACCCGCTCCCCGCTGCCGGCGGTCAGTTAGACCATGACGTAACTGAAATCATTTTTCATAATTGCAACGACGATCAATCATGCGTCGTCAACGGAAGGCACTCAACTTCGGCTCAAATTTACGTATTATTGTTGTTTACTCTATGACTGATAGCCGGTTTCGAACACCTGACCTATTTGTGTTATCGCACGCGATTACCGGTAGTCGTAATGTATTCAATATTTCTGAGTAATATTTCTTCACTGTTTAGTCCATGTTGTTAAAATGGAGAATGAGCATTTATGTAAGTCTAAAATACATTGTTATTTAATTGGATCAATTTAATATCTATGAAGTATTTGTTTAATCCTCTGCCCTTTGAAGTCCCTTTGAATACGACCGATCGACGACGATCTATTTGTGATATATTTTATGAGTATCTGCTATAAATATTTTAACTTTGTATGATGTTATTTTTACCTATATTATTACTCAATGACCTTTAATCATGGTAATAGAGTGAACCAACTTGGGGCAAACAATTAAAACCGAACCGACAAACAATGAAGTCCAGAAACGAGTCCAAAACCAACAGTATAGGCTTGACCTTCGCAACCCGTACACTACCTGGATTAAAAGCCCTTCAAATAAATCCCATGCAAAAAGATCCCCATAAATCTTGGGCAGCCGCTGGTGAATAAATATCTCAACTCGCGTTACAACCTTCGGATTCCGACCGCAGAAAATATCGCACCCGAATTCCGCTGTTGACAGGGGGCGAATGAAAAAAGCGCGAAATTCGCATTCCGTAGACCCCGCCCACGCGAGCGACAGGTGAATGCGCCAACGCATCCACTCGATTTGCTCTGTTTTCAACGTGGAATACATTTAGCGAAATATTGATATACAATGGCGGTTGACAGCGCTATCTACGGCTGCGAAGACGACTTTTTATTGGATTTTTTACATATTTTTTGTCTCGCTCGCATTGTTTTTGTCAGCGATAATCGAATCGTGTCCGATAGACGCTTGAGTCTGTTTCGGTCGAGATTAATGATCGATGTCAGGCTTGTCACAACATTAGGACTAGTTTGTGTAGGTATGCATTGAATGACTTTATTTTTTTACGTTATAAATTTTAAATTGTCTACCTATGAATGTTTCATAATCGGGTTTTATTTTTTTCATTAGGTAGTGTAGTGTTGTGTGGTTCTTTAATCTTAGTCGAATAATTTTACTCAGCCACTAATCAATTGTTATTATTTTATTTTTTTGTTGTTTTTGTGAGGCCTCTTCGCCTTATCCGCTATCTGATCCGATATATGATAGTCGCGTTACTCAAACAAGTGTGAATATTAAAAATATGATAGATAGTTAAAACAGCTCATTAGCAAGCATATCATCGCATAATCGGCAGCGGGTACGTCGGAAAAACAAAAGTTGATAGGCGATGTATCATGATGCATATGCATTAAAACGTATAGCCGGAGAAAGACATACAACAATGCACAATGGGAGCATAAATCAGTATAATTAGTTTTGCCCGAACGGAGCGAAATCATTGGTCAAAACGCGTGGAGACCCCGCCCCCTGGACCAAGTCGACGTTAGAGCAGGTACTTGGCAAGTTGGTTTGGATCTAACGTAACGTCAGCAACGCGAGTGCGGTGAGTGACGAGTGACGACCGCGCGATAATGTGTCGTTCATTGCGAATGATATGTATCGTTTTGTTGGTTCGTTCACTATTTATGTTGGTATTGTATCGTATTTGCCTTCCATTTGCTGTTTGCGTCTTTTATTAGAATGTTTTTTTTTCCTAAATAAATTATAGCAGCCCTATTTACACCATTGTTATTAAGTTTTTTTTATTACAATCAAAAACATGATTATATTCAACACAATTCGATAATACGGTAACATTTTAAGGGTTTGTCTTTCTATGAAGTTTTGGTGTTGGAAGCAATGTGAAAGTTACCTATTATATTTGCAGGTAACTTTTCAGGTATTCAGTTTTAAATCCGACGCAAATGTGGGCTTTTGTACTTTCGTTCGCTGTTCCGGTGAACATTATTACCGGCTTCAGTTTCAGTGCCTCCTAACTGGGAAGATAAAATTTATGTATTGCTAACAGCATAGGTACCTATAGTAATATATACAGTACCGTAGGGGGTGAAATGAGGTGTGAGAAAATTCAAGAAAGGTTTTTTATTATTATTATTATTATTTCGTAGATGTTTAAAATGAGTTCACATTATTTTATTTACATTTAATTTACTGAGTACATTTTTTATTTACGATTACATTTTGAGCTATTTTTTATTTACGATTACATTAAGGCAGAAAAATTTCGTTTTTTTTTTATATATTATAAATAAAAAAACTAATAATGTTATTGACGAAATATAAAATAAAAATCAAGTCTTACCACTTCAGATAAAACATCTCCCCCCCCCCACTTTNACTTTTGTAGAAAAATAAAAAAAAAACATATTTAATAAATATTTTCATATCAAAATGTAAAAAAAAACTCTTCAGTTGAAAAATCCCCCTTTTATGCTGACGCTACGTATGCAACTGGTTACATCGCATGCACGGCGCATTCCGCGTGTGCTTACAACTGTTCTATCAACTTGTAGTATACTTCGTAAGTACACGTCGCACCTACCCGATGGTCAAGTATTTAACAAAAATCTACTGGTTTTTATATTTTTTTTTCTTTGTCTCTTCAACGCGTTATAAAACGCACTAAACACGATTTGTTCCCATGACTGATAGAGACTTGTACCACCAGGTTTTTCCAACGAAGCTTTAGAACAACACATAAAGCCTTCATTTACATAACACCCAGATCAGTGTCTACCTAACCAAGAATGAATTTTTGGACTCTTTAACAAACTTTGCAGAACTAAAAATGCAATTTAATTAGAAGCTTGTAATAAAAAGCTAAGTAAGTCTAAAAACTGAAACTATTTTTGAAAAGAATCTCAACGTAGTACAAGAAGTGAACGTGTTCTTCCGATGCGAATGGTAACGAGATGTCGTCGTTGCACGTAGAAAATGAGATCCGCAGCGAGGTGACAGACGGACGAAGTCTTTTCTTATTAGATAGTTTCATTTGGTATCGGTTTATTTGTCAATGTCAATTTGTATTACCTGCTGTTGGTGTCTCATCTATATTTAGGTAAAAATTGATTGAATAAAAAATCCCTACTGCTTAAAACATTTTTGACCATTATGATATATTTAGTATAACGCTTTATATGAGTTTTCGACAAAATAGTAAAGTAAAAGTATTATAATATATATATTATTGGAATGGTCTATTTACATATAGATTTCATTTGATACCCACATTGTCG
>MOOZ01000612.1:306298-318526 GCA_002930495.1 Cecropterus lyciades | reverse complement strand
AGTTTGTTTGTTTGTTTATTTGAACGCGCTAATCTCAGGAACTACTGGTCTGATTTGAAAAATTCTTTCGGTGTTAGATAGCCCATTTATCGAGGAAGGCTATAGGCTATATATCATCGTCGAAACTTACGCGGGTGAATCCGCGGGGTGCAGCTAGTTTAGTATAACGCTTTATATGAGTTTTCGACAAAATAGTTAAGTAAAAGTATTATAATATATATATTATTGGAATGGTCTATTTACATATAGATTTCATTTGATACCCACATTGTCGTGATAATAAAGTCCCTCCCCCTCTTTTCCCCATTTGTAGGCGCCATTTTTAAAAATTATATAGCCTATGTAACTTTCCAAACTGAGACGATTCTAATGATATGTCATACGTCACAATCCGTCAAGCCGTTTGGGTTGTAGCGCATGCCAAAGAATTGGACATACATACACACAAACATACATACATATGCTTGAAAAATTTTACCCTCCTTCTGACGCGGTCGGGTAAAAACAAGTATGGTTCAACAGGATAGGTACCATCGTCATACCTATTTCTAGCATGAGTTAGTGCCTAGTGTATTATATTAATTTACATTGCAATGTATGTATGGGCGAAACATAAACGTTGACCGTTATAAGGAATCGTAACAAAACAAAACGCTTTCAGCACTCCTTGCCCCCCACTAGGATTTAAGACCCAGAACAGAATCCAAAGTCATCACTCACATGTCTATGTGGCCGGGGATCGAACTCGAAACCCACTGCGTGTCGGACAGGTATGGTGACCGCTCCGCCACGCGCGTCAAATAATTGGACTTGATTAAATTAATGTCAGATAACTACTACTCTATAATTCTATATGGAGTTGGTTTCAGATATCCATGGAGAGCAGTGTCAACTTTTTTGTATCAGACTGAAGTAGCAAACGAGCATGCAGTCCACCTGTTGGTAAGTGGTAACTGCCGCCCATGGACATCTGTAAGCAACTTCATACAGAACGAGGTTTCTATTTGAGTCAATTACAGCTGCGTAGAAATAGGTGTGGCGGTGGTACTTCTCCGGTCGAACTACACTGGTTGTACCACCTGGTAAAGACCAACCAACTTCAGTCTAATAAAAAAAGATGTCTGTAGATGTTGTAAGGAAAATACAGTATATTGACAAGTGTCACTTGATAGTGGGTCATAAATAATAGAATTAATAATTGTATATCTTTACATTATATAACATGTCGTTGGTGCGCACTACACCGTGTTATCATGTTGATATGTGGTGCAATATCGCTTAGCTATATAATTAGTACAGTTTTGAAGGTAGAACTCTTCGACTTCCGGAAGCACTATCGCCACACCGATTTCTGCCTAATAACAGCAGTGGTATGTGCTGCTGCGTTCTGGTCTGAAGGGTGTGATAAGTCCTCAGGGGTAGCAGCGCATCTGTGGCTAACCTTAAGTGAGACTTTGATCTTACCTAGGGTTTGATTACAGATGTCCATGGGCGGCAGTGGCCAATTACCATCAGGTGGGCTGCATGCTCGTTTGCTATTTACATACTAAAAAAGGAAAAAAAAACTGTTCTGAAGTGCTATTCATACATAGTACAGTGCTCCGACGTAAATAATTTTTAAATTGAAATTGATATATAATATACTAGCTTATGTCTGTGACTTTGTCTACATGGAAGGCAACATTTTTCTACTTTGTAGTCAAGTATTGTTCTGTATCAGATAAATAAAATACGCGTAGTTAAATACTTTTTTTGCATGATCTAGAATTTAAAAAGTTCTCGGATTAACTTACATTTCATACTATCAGGAGAAAATGTAAGTTTTGATTTTTTAAGTTTTGGATTGTCGCAGTACTTCTAGAAATTATATTTTACATACACATTTGCCTGTGTATAGATAATATTAATACGATTTTACTTCCCATCTTAATTAGTCTTAACACTTATACTTGAATAATTTCAGGGAAAATATTGAAATTCCTATTTAAAAAATAAAATAAAAAATAAATCACGAAGCTATTTTGCAAAATAACCATTAATACAGTACCTGCAAAGAAATATGGCGGATTACTTGACCCCGTTCGATTGTCGGAACATTAGTACAAATGGAGCGGAGTCGCCCTCTAATGAGAGTGATGTCCATCTGTCCGGCTGCAGACAAATACGGATCGGTGCGCCACGGTCCGGTATCGGATTTCTCACATGCCGGATAATACTATCACTGCGCGGGATGGATTTATTGTTTTTGTTGCTCCTTTTCTTATAACATTTACGTTCTTGCGTTTTTTTTAACTAAACAATAATAAAGTCGTATGGAACAGAACCATGGAGACGTAATGCTAATTTCATTTAGATGTAAAGGTGGTAGAACGTATATGATTAGACCGGGGAAGTACCACCAGCTAACCGTGAAGCGGTTTTTACGTTTCGGTTGAAAAGTGTGTGCTCATTTTTATAAGAGGCGACCATCATAGTCCTCAGGAGTAGCAAACGCATCTGTGATTGACTTTAGATAGAAACCTCGTTCTGTCTGTTGCTCACAGATGACCGTGGGAGGCAGGGTCAACTTACCATCATGTTTCATCATGTCATGACTGCTTGCTCGTTAAGCTACTTCATTGTTATAAAACAATGTCGGAGCCCTTAGCACGAGAAATTACGTTTCATCAAAACAAATATTGTTTACGTTTATGTCCATATTTGCACAGTACAATGCAAGGTATGGCCGAAAAAGAAAATAGAAACGAGCAATTTACATTGCAATGTATAGGCGAAATTGTAAACTTTTTTTTTTGAGGAAACGTAGTAAACTGCGTCGCGGGGAATTGAACCTAGAACCTTATATGCAGGACTGGTGTAATGAAAGCTCCGTGGCAAAGGTGCTGTCAATATTTTAATATTAGCATAATTATCTGTGAGGTAACAAATAACTTCAGGTACATAGATAGAACCTAGTACTAATTCCAATACTCATACTTTAGTAACATAATGAGGTGCCTAGCAACATAACCATTGTTAACCAATTCGATTAGATGTTATTGTCATAGTAAACATTTTGATTATCGACAACGGGAACGTTGTAAGCAGGAAAATAACACTTTAAACACTCATATAACATACCAAGAAAAATACACATCACCCAGACCCAGGAGCAAAATTAAAAAATTGTCGAACACGGAACTCGCGCCAGACTGGTACCAAGTTGGTAGTTCCAACTACTAGTACCCTTAGTATGACTTACTTTTCCTCAAAACGATAATTCATTAACTTTTATGAAAGTACTTTCCAGGTGTGACCTAAATCGAAAACGTACACGTGCAATTACATTACATATGCAAAAACGTAAACAATGGCCGTTTCCAGGAAACCTAATAATCGCCCTAAAGCATAGTGCTGGGACCGCTCATCGAGAAATAAAACCTCAAAACAACAAAATTAATTTCCACGCCACGCAACAAAGCCGCGCCGCCGTACGACAGATACGAACAATCGATAGCGAGGCCACGGAGTAATTATTCGAGTATATATCGCATTAATATCGATAATATCAATCAACGTCAGCGCGCGAAGTTAAATTAATACCTTTATGAATCGAGTGTCGTCGCCAATCAATCAGGATACATGTTGATTGATGGGTGCCTGGAAACAAAATACATGAGGCGTTATCTACGGGGTAATGTGGGAAATGTGTTGTTTTCAAGATGTTATTTATTATTTTGATAAGATTTTGGTTCTTGTTTAGGATTTTTTGTATTACGATGAAAGCTTCACTACAGAGCTTTGTCTTTACCTGCACAGATCAAACAGGTATTAAGACAAATTAGTTTTGGTCATATTGTTATTACCTGATATAGAGGCGTAGTTAAGCTATACGTGTCAATTTCGTACCTATCTATAATTCATTAATTATAGTCACTTCATTTTTTTTTGGGAAATAAGGAGTTATATATATTATATATGGAAATAAGGCATTTGAATGACGTTTTTACATTTATAGGTAAACTAAGGATAACTAGGATTATCTGTATTTTGGGTGACATAAAACGATGAAAAGTACAAGAAATGAAAGTGTGAAATGATCTCAGAAAGTTAGGAACAAGTCAGGATCTAAATACATCTTCAGACGTTTACTAGACCGGGGATTGAAGCCGGAACTCGGTGCCTGGTGACTGATCCACCACGCGGATCGTGAACAAGCAGGTGATTTGAATAATATAGCATAAATTCATCTGTTCTTATCTCTTAAGACTAATGTTTGATTGATCGGTGTCTGAAAACAAAACCTTTCGAATACTGCCTTTACAACATCTAATGTTTTTTTTTTTGTTATTTTTATGTACACAAATATATTATTTTATTATGCGGGGTTTGCGCAACGTCAAGTAATGTATAAAATATCTAATGTACCCAAATTAATCAATTAGAATTAGTGTAATAAAATTATAAATGAAATGTCGCCATTATCAGCAATAAAAACGAGGCCAGATATAAGTAAAGCGTGAAATAGTGTACTGGATTCAAAGAACGAAAAAATACTTTCCGCTTATTTATTGATTAATTAAATAAATTGCGAAACGGGAATCCGAGTTAGAAGGTCAGTAGCGAGCGGGGCGAATTCGGCAATGACGCTGCGACCGTCACTGACAGCTACAAATGGTTTACTTGTTGCTCACGCCGCCTGAGTTGTTGCCTATATTTGCGTTTATTTGCCGACTGTACAGTGCTTTTGATTCAAGTTGGTTTAGCTGGAAATCAATTTGATATAGAGCGCAAGAGTTAGACCGTCATTGGAGTGGCGTGGATTAATTCGGGCGTGACGTGCATTTAGCGGTTTTAACTGACAGCGACCAACAGTTTACTTGTTGCTCCGTCTGCCTGAGTTGCGGCCGAGATTAATTAGGCTAAGTTGGTTTAGCTAGTTAAAGACTGCCTGTAATTGACTTTAAGCTATGTGGGGAAGAAGTTCTTGAATAGAAGTGTATCTTGATTGCTCTCGACTGGACCTTTATTAATACACCGTCTTAGTCTTAAAGCTTGAGTTGTTACCAATTCTTCTTACTAACGGTAAGTCTCTTTTAATTTTAGCTAGGTTATGATAGCAGTACGTCCTAAGTCTCTTTTAATTTTAGCTAGGTTATAATAGCAGTACGTCCGTACGTAAGGATATACACGAAATGAAGATCAACTCAAATTTTAAGGGTTGCAAGGTCACCCAGATGAATTTCAGTCCAGTCCTATTTGGTGTTAAACAGAGCGGCAATGTCTACTCAGGAAGACTGTCGACCTGTGTAGCGGACCGATCACCATATTGATCTGTCAAGTAGAGAGTTCCGGTTTCTTATCCCGGCCAGACAAATAATAAATTTAAATATCTGCTTATATATTCGTGTTTGAGTATTAACATGGCTAACGCGATATAATTCCTAGTGTGGGGCTATGAGTGTAGAAAGAATTAAAGTATTTGTCATTTTATTTGAACGAATAAATTATATCAATTCAATGACATATCATATTTAATGTATGCTGATCACAATAGATACTGATACCCGGAGTCTAACAGCGAGTATCAGTAGAGTTAGGGAGGGACTAATGCAGTGACACACAGTAAGCGGTTTCAACTGACAGCTACAAATCGTTACTTGTTGCTCGCGATGTCTATATTTGTGTCTGTTTGTCTATTGAGCTACTTTAGTAAAAATATGCTTATGTGTTCCACTACATTGTATGTTTATCTTATTGTAATACACAAATACAATTATGCATAATAAAATAATTTATAATTTTATAAATCTATAACAATTTATTCATTTTACTGAAGGAAACTTTTAAATTAAATTTTATTTATTATTTAAAATTTATATAAAACGAAAACTGAAAAATTTTGATGCACTTTGACGGGACTGGAAAATAAATAATTTTTCTTATTAAAGCGACAAATCAATGATTTGTTTAAATTTTCATTCCTATAAAGATAATTACCCATAGCTGATCATGACATGAAAGCTAACCAACTAAGCTCTTAACTTATTAATTAAACAATATTATTTTGTTAATATATCTGTAACGCATTTGCTTTTAAAAACAAATAAGTACAGCTACTAAATATATTCGAAAACATTAACCAACCCGTTGGTACAATCTTAACGAAAATGCTTAGCTTAGGCGTTATATCAATAACGTGTTCAATAACACTATAGGCACTGCCTATCTTCGCTATAGGCACTGCTTATCTCCACTATAGGCACTGTTGCTTATCTCCCAGGCGCCGGACAACAAGGCGTTCCGACTGACGTTACGATCCCCCTCCACGCGGCAATTACCGGCAGATATCCCCCTCTTGATAGCTTCGCCGTAGATTAAGAAGCTAGATTTAGAAGCTGGTTCCCTGGGAGTTTTATGGCTTAGATAGCTAATAGTAGCGCCCGTCAGTGGCTAATCGGGTGGGAATCCACAACGCCACTGTACCAGTTATAAATCCAGTTTGAGGAGGCCTTAGTAAGCTTTACTCGTTTATGTATTCCTGGTACGTTTTATTAGTTTCCTTACTACAGTGCTTAGTTTAGATATAAAAGTATATTTGCATATTAAGAACTTATTTTTACCGGGTTGCAATATATGTTTAGTCATTGAAAGAAAAAAATCTCTATGGTTCTATTTATTTTAGGTGGTAAAAATACAGTAGAATTGAGAAACACCTCCTCTTTTGAAGTCCGTTAAAAGGTAAGAAACAAATTCTAAATAAAAAAAATAAAAAAAACACGAAGAAATCATTTTACATTCAAAATAAGAGATATTTATTATTAAAAACCTACGTTTGACAGCCGGGGAATTCTTCCATTTCTATTTTATCATTTAAACTAGCAATAATAGATATAAATCATCATCAAACTCTGAATTTCAATCGTTATCCAGCATCGCGACTTTCGTCTTATCTCAGGACTAATTAGTTTGAAATGTTTCGATGTAACGCGAAATTAGCTCGAGAGGCGAAGACACGTTGAATCGGACATCACAATCAATCACAGATAAAATTGTGGGGAGGCAATAAATTAAAACGTCGCGACAATCGACTTGTTGCACTGCGTGCTGGTAGGCGACAAGCGACTAGGAAAATTAAAATGTTGTATACTGCAATACTGGTACCGTATCCAGTACGGCAGTAAATAGCAAGATAGTAATACTCCATTTAAAAATTGTGATATACCGCTTAAAAGCTGCTGCTTACACGTAGTCGCGTTAGTGAACTATACCATTTATTATTGAATTACCATACATGTAAGCTTTCTTTTGAGACGACACTTAATCATCTACATCAAACAGCAAGTGATTATTGACTCCTGTAACAATAAATCAAGATTGACGATCTCATATCATAGCTTATAGCATAAAGTTTTAAAGCTATATAAATTTTAAATGTTACTATAAGCGAAATGAACATACCTAGATGTTACATAACGGATGTATTTTGAATGTTTGAATTAAAACATTTAACTATTTGTCGAAATGATCGTGAAAGTCTATTCCTTCGTTCGTTATTTAATTGAACAATGTATAAATAATTCGTTGAAAAGAATTACAATGAAAATGAGTTACTGATAGTTCATATTCTGTGATCACTTCTGCTTTAGTTTCACTAGCGAGTGATTGATGATAATTTGGCTGATAAAGGACCAACGACACCTGTTTCGATTCACTCGCAGCTCGCTTCTCGCTGGCGATGCACCCCCTATCAATGGGGCGAACCAGACCGGTTATAATTGGGGCGGTTAATAAAAACATTTGGTCGCCGTCGAAGGACAAATTCGACAAACATCGACTCTTCCAATTAGGCGTTACGTTCCAGATTTATGGTCCTGCGCCATTTCGTGCGTGGCTCGATTTATTGACTCACATGTGCGAGAGTGATCGCAGTGATCGATCTGTTCGGAACAGTGGTTGAAACGGTCGGATCTAAAACTTAAAATAATAATTAAATTAAAATACTCTAGACTTGCTTGTTCATATGTACTTCGATGTATTGACTTATATAAGCAAATGTGGTCGCTGTCATCAATCTGATTATTCGACCGCCTTTCAGCAATTAGAGTGGTGGTTCATATTTTAAAAACAATTATTAAATGGTAATGCTCAATTCCTCATTCTATTCTTGCATCAATCTTGCGTTGCTCAATTAATTAACTAGGTAGTGCGGGAACCTGATTCAACGGAAATTTTAATTTTAGCCCAATTAAATAACACTCTTTGAATCACATTGTACATGAGTAGGTATGTGATCACTTTTGTGTAATGACAATAACAACTGATGATTAATTCAGACTAGATCATTGAAATTAATTTATAAGCGACACTCGGGTAGGGTATTATCCTTAGCAAAAGCTAAGGATAATACCCTACCTACCTGTTGCTTTAAATTAAGTCTCAGAAAATCGTACTATTTACAGAAATATTTTTCTTTCTATAATCCTTTTGCGTTTATATTTCCTACATAATTCACGTTATAATATAGCATAGAACGTCATATGAGAAAGTATTTAGAATGAATGCAGATAGGCCAGTTTATAGAACTGGTCTAGAACAATTTTCACGATTGGAAAACGCCTTCCCATTCGATTGTGATCGAAGGCTAACAAAGCGTCCTTTGTGCCGACGAGACGGGAACGAGACGACTGGGAAATTACGTGTCGTGGATGCTAAGGAGAGTTACGAAAGGACAATGCAATATAGATCTATTTAAAAATAGTTTATGGGCTATGGTTATGCTTTTTAGCAAACGGCTTTAAGTAGAAATGTTTATGTAATTTCTGAAGACCATAAGCATGACAAAAATAACCAAGTAAGAACAAGTTGATAAATAATTATAAAAAAATAAAATATAATAATAATCGTTATTATTTGCATTAATTATATATTACTAGGTTACTCCCGTGGTACCGCCTGCTTCAGTCACGTCTATCATAGTGATGCGTATTCCCTGTGTTAATCTAGATCATAAACTATCTGCTTATCAAATTTCAGTGAAATCCAACCAGTATATTTTGCGTGATAGAATAACAAACACACATTCATCCTCACAAACTTTCGCAATTATAATATTATTAGAAAGATTTGGCTTTACTAATATTTTGACGTCCAAAAATTTTGGTATTATTATGTTAAAAATATAAAATCATACTGCATTGCGCGCTGTTCTGTTATCTATTTCGTAGCAAAAGAATTGCTTTAATCGAATATGAAATATTTATTAATATTGCAGAATATGTTTTCGTTATCAATAAGTAGATACGCCACAGGATTAACGCTACCATCTGCCGTTTGATTGATCATTAGATAACCGCGAATATGTTTGAGCGATTATGGCACGTACCTGATAGCTAACCGATCAAAGCGTAACTAAAAATCATATTACAAACCCAAATTTTACCTTCACTCCGTCACCAAACGAAATTTACAGCTAATAACCAATATTAAGGTCCAGTATCGAATGAGAGCCACCGTCTTTATCATCAGACCTATTTACGTTCTCCCGATACAATCAAGATTTATAACTTTTATTGCGACCCAGTGCGTTTCGTTAGCGTTGTCATCCGTATCGCCAATCGATGCTTTATCGTCGATAATCGAATATTATATCGATTTCACGGAGAATTCTGGTGAAATTAATCCATTGTTTCGTTACCCGAGAAACGTCGAGTCACCGGTACCTCGGACGTTTTCTATTGTGACGATTCTGTTTTCAAATCGACCGCGGAAATACATCTGATCGCCACGTCCGTCAAAATTACACGCGCCACTTCGGAACGGTACCGGTTAGGGTTCAGGGTAGGTTGGTTGAATAACGGATCGCTTTAATGAAAATAACATGATAGGCCGCGAAGAATTTGAAAGTAATGAACTGTAAAAGGAAGCTATTTTGGAGCTTTTCAATACCATCATCAAATGACTAATATGGAGATAGTACTGAGCTTACTGAAAATTAAAAAAATGTTGGTAACAATAATTGGAAATCCAAAATTTGCGTAAACATAGTTCCTATTACTTAAGTTGCAATATTGATGGGAATCATCAAGAAAAACCTTTAAATAATGATCGTTTATAACTGAATGTATAAATTCAGACTGAATAAATTCAGACGAAAACTTTAGTTGTTTAATTTAAATTCAGGTATTAGAGCTTCACTTTTGTTGTTTAAATTAAAATTTGATTTTAAAGCGTAGTCAGATGCAGGCACCGGCATCGAGGGCGGATGCGCTCTTTGATCGGTCGGAGCGTGCTCACTCTGTGCGTTAGCCCCAGGGCGTTCCATCCGCATCTTTGCCGTCCGGCCCGGATTGACATGCTGCGTTTTAATCAATTAGCGAACAAGTTCACGACCCAATGGGCAGTGAAATAAGGCCGGGCCACCGTGGCGCCGAATTTTCGGGCTCCGATTTCAAAACGACTTTTTTTAACGTTTTCGTTTTCGGATGATAACTTCATAATCGGAGCGAAAGTCGCTCTCTCGTCGTTTTGCTTTTACAGTTCGCGGATTTTAGCTCCGTGCTCTGCGGATTAGGTTAAACTTGATACGGGGTGAGTTGCACCGTCTGCTGTTCGTTTCTTTTTCTAAAATAACGTGGCGATATTAAGCCATGATGATCTTTGCATAATGGTACTCATACGTGGTGTAAAGATAATGGGTTCAGGGTAATGGAAATGACAATGATGCACATGATAGCATTTCTAATTTCCTCCTGTCCTGACATAAAATTAAATATTATTAAAAATGAAGTTGATGAGAGTTTTTGTACAAAATACTCTTTGTAAACAAATACAAGATGTTGTTACAATTTTCGAACAAAAAAAGAAAAGAAAACAACAGCTACTTAGTAACAATTTCTAATTATTACCTTTGACAGCTTCTTGATAAAATCTAATTTAGCACCATCAAAAATGTATCAATAAATTAGGAAACAAAAAATTAAATAATAATATATATTTTTTTATAGTTTATACTTTAGAAGTAGCAAACGAGCATGCAGCCCACCTGATGGTAAGTGGCTACTGCCACCCCTGAACAACTGTAATCAACCCTAGGTTAGATCAAAGTCTTTACCTAAGGTTAGCCACAGATGCGTTGCTCAGACTAAGATGGAATGGCTCGGAAAAGTATGTCTCCCTTACCACATCCTTCAGACTAGAACACAACAGCGCATACATTGCTGTTATGAGGCAGAAATAAGTGCAGCGGTGGTGCTTCTGGAGTCGAACCACAAAGAGCTCTACCACCTTCATATATAAAAAGAATAACAACTGTTTTGGATCAAATGAATAAAAACTCCAGTAACATAATTTCAAATTAACACACAACACTTCATTTGTACTCAGCTTATCAGTTCAATGATCTTGATTTGAAATTACTTCCAAATCAATCGAACGTTATCAATCACGAGCCCGGCTGAAATGTTTATTTAAGATTAGGTTTAAATCAACTTTACTTACAATTAATACGTAAGAAACACAGTTTAGAAAATAAAATAAGATATAAAATACATTCTACTATTTACATGCGTCACAGCGCCGCAGTAGGTGTCGATATAATAGTCATAGGAACTGGAATGTCAATGAACGAAGTAAGTGTTGATGTTACAATTGAGCAAGTGGCAACTCATCTCCTGGATTTTGCCCTTAGTCGCCTTCTACTACACCCACAGAAGAGGGAGTAGTGTTAATCGTTACTGATACCACATGACAAATATTACACTTAAATAAGGCTATCCATATTAGTCATGCATGTCACATCGGTGACCAACTTCGGGTAGCTTTTTTCCTATTTTGTTTTGGTAACAAGTACCCATGTGTAGCATTTACCACTCAACAAAGGTGATCTGCAGATATTAGTTCCTTTTTGAACTGAAACTTTTAAAGAATCGTTGTGAAATGTGATGAAGCGAACATGCGTCACGGTAAAGAAACAAATATAATTGTACTAGCTGCGCCCCACGGTTTCACCCGCGTATTATTTACTACAAAGAAAACTAATTTATGTATTTATTTGGATAAGAATAAATATTATATTTATAAAAACAACTACGCAAATAATGCATTATTTTGGAACAAATTTGGTTAGCATATAAAATGGTAAAATGAGGTTACCTGAAAAGGTAGACATATGCTGTCGCTGACTTTTTTTTAGAACTTTTAAAGGGGATCAATTCTGCCATACATAATTTTTACGAAACTTTAACTGTT
>MOOZ01000612.1:295030-305054 GCA_002930495.1 Cecropterus lyciades | reverse complement strand
CTCCGCCACGCGGGTCGTCATGTCAGTGTTTACATTATATACAGGAATATGAACGAAATATAGAAACAAAATTATCTATCGCAAACTTTGTTTCTTATTTTGCCTATACAATTTATTATTAGCAAAATTATCACGCGAATGTAACGATAATGGATGTATCATCACGTAAAAGCAGTTAGTCCTTAAAGTTACAATTAAAAATAATTTTAATCATGCGATCTCCTTTAAAAAGTCATGTTTTCAATCTTCATCTTCATCATGTCTCATCGTTCATCGCTTACCGTTTGACATTTTGCAAGACGAGCGAGTTCAACAGTGATGGTATCGATTTTATCAGAATTATGTTTGTGATAACTAACTTGAATAATTGATCCGTTAAGGTCGATGGCTAACGGAATGATCAATCAATCATTAATCACTCTGTTTGCGCAACCGACCACCGACCATCGATGGCCGCATTTTGGTGTAATTTTACTATTTTTATCACTATCGTTGCTTCATATCAGTTTGTGTTCTGCGCTTTTAATATCGCACTGAATGGAATATTTTTTTTAATATAGACGTATCGAATATTTTTGAATACAAACGTGAATTGGTCATTGTGATCATCCCACATCAGGATTAGAGGGCCACCTAAAATCGGCCACAGATTCGTTGCTACGTTAGAAGACTAAGTTGAATTACCTCGTGGAATCGTCAGTACCTGGGCGTATTATACAAACTACAACATAGAAACTAAAGAGAAACTACTACAGGATCCCCAGACATTTCCTTTAGTACCGAATACGTTATAATCTTGGTGTCACGTGGCTTCACTGTTACACACTTGCACAATTCGGATACATTAAAATATTAGAGATAACCACCAACGATTGCTGTACAATAATCGTTGGCTGCTATTGAAGTTAACCTAAATATTATTTTTAGTCGTTCATCAAGATTAACAAATCGTATTGTTGGTCTGTTTGCGCTCGGGTAATCGATTTTACTCTTTGAGGTTTTTAGAACGCCTTTGTCTAGAGATAGTTTTGGTATCAGTTCCTCTTTTTGGAAACCTTTCATTTTATTGCTTGTAACATGATTTTAATTATTAAGAGAATACCTCGCTTAAGCGTGTTTAGTTTTGTTGTTATATCTATTGTTATTGTACACACTACCATTTTGTGAACCATAACAATATATAGTTGATATATTTTTGCAGGCTTATAAAATATTTGCTTCCGCTTTCTTCTGGTGTTTATTATAACGAGAGTGTGGGTTCTTGTGAAAATTGGCAAAATATTTTTTTTGTTTTATTATTTTGTTAGACAGAATTATCGACAAAGACATCAACAATTTAATCGACTACACGTTTATGAGATGATTTTACATTGGATGTAATTAGATTTATGTTCTTGAAAAAAACTATTCTTCAATACACTTTAACGTGTAATCTTATCTGAATGTTCGATACATTTTTGAGGAATAAATGATCTTAAACCATATTTATGAAAAAATAAGAAAATAATTTTAATTAAGTCATCAGTAGACAGCGATCTCTGGCAAAAATCTAGATTTTTATATGTAATTCTTTGTGTGTTCTCCTTATATATATTTGTATATTCAACTTATTATTACAGGAGTAGACATGCCTTCCACCATTGACGATAGCCTGTTCAAGACTAAGCATCAATTCTGACAAAACCCTTTTATTGTCCACAGAAGAAGCCACAAGTCCAGAATCCGGGGTGAAGGAGCGCGGCGAGCAGCAGGCGCGGGAGGGGGGAGACGGGTCCCGGTCCGCGTCCCCCGCGTCCCGCGCCTCCCCTTCCTCTCCTGCACCTGACGAGCGTGACATCGAGCACAGCATACCGGCGACACTCATCCAGGACCCTAATGCTGAAAGGTAAGACGAGAAGACCAATCGGTCTACTCAGAAATCATAAAGTTGTGAGAATAAGTGTTGATGAAATATGCAAATTTAGAAAAATTGGTTATGGCTATGATTAAACATATTATGAGAAGATTGTAACTCCATAAAAGTTTTGAAACATTTTGAATTGTTCACGAGACAATATCAGCACTTTCAGCAATTATGTTGATCGTATCGCGCTCTTGTTGGAATCATTCATCATTAATATTAGTCACCTGATCGACATAATAATTACTGGTATCGACTCTATCACCTTCAAAATCTACATCCGTCCAGCAACATACAGCACACTGATAACCCACATGGGAACTGAAGATGTTACGATCACGCACACCTTTGCTGCCTGTGATAAGTAAAAAATTAGGTGTTATTTCCACTGTTGATTATTTTTGATAACATCATTTATATATCTTGTCTGAAATTAGCAAACATGGATTAGTATATCTTTGTATGTAAAATTCCAAGTGGCAAACAAACTCGCAAGGTGGTAGAATGAATGAGGAGGAATGAGGAATGAATGTGAGGAATGAGGAAGTACCACCGCCACACTAATTTCTATCGTGGAGCAGTTGTTGCGTTTCGGTGGAAGAGCGTAGTTGCCCGATCATATTAGTCCTCGGGGGTACCTGGGGGTCTGTGATTAACTTCAGATATAACCCATGTTCTGTGTGAAGTTATTTAGAGATGTCCAGCAGCTGTGACCACTTAACTTTGCAACTTATCAAAAACGTGAAGTCCTTTTTATGTTATGTAGAGAATGCTTCATAAATAATCGTAATTACATCCAGATAAAGTCAGTCGTATTTGAACTATCAAAATAGGGCAGTAATATTTGAGATTAGTAATGGACGCGTTGCTACCCTGATGAGTTGGTATCATCATCACCGATTCGTTTTCGTCCCACAACTGAGCACGGTCTTCTCTTACGATTTAAGATATAGTGCATTAAGGCTTATCAAGTAGGGATAGATAAGCTTCACTCACAGAACTCAGGTACATAGTAATATTTAGTATATATTAATTAATATACAAACTTAACCAGTAGTTCAAGGTACGACACAATAATACCTTTAAATTATGGAAAATTAAAAGTACAAAATGGAACTTTAGTTGCGTCTATGTAAAATTAATCGGTTTTTGTCTCTCCAAAAAAAATTCCAAAAATGACTTACGCGGTGCTAGAACTTAAGCGACGATATGTGTTTTAATATATTTTATAGTTATATTAGTTCATATCATTATATTTATAAAAAAATAAAATAAGTGAGTTCTGCACCACTGTCATTCGTCTATAACCTATTTGTTGCAAGTGGTTTATTTACATCGTCTTCAGGACCTGTTTTAAGATCGATATTAAAATAATTACGTCGTTATTATATGCAAAAAAATCGTGACGAGTCATCGCCTTGATTTATGAAGAGGTATAAATAAAGATTTATCTAGGATGACTGATTAATGAAGTTTCTAAGAATTTGTTGCATGACTAGATACGTAGTTCAAGGAAAAGTTGGTTCAGTTATTCTGTTTTAGTGATAGACGATAATTGAATAATTAACGATATTTTGAGCAGTGATACTCGGCTTCTCAATTAAGGGTCCGATTTCAAATCCCAGGCACCAATGATTTTTCTAAAATGATGTACGTGTTAGAACTTAATTATCACTGATTTATGGTGAAGGAAAACATCGTAATAAAAAACCTTCACATCTAAGAGTTCTTTAAAAGTTCTCAAATGTGTGTGAAGTCTACCAATTCGTAGTTGGCCAGCGCGGTGGATTATGGCCTAAAATTCTCTCAGTCTGAGAGAAGACCCGGACCCAGCAGTGGGACAATAACGGGTGGGCGATGAACGTTAATTTAAAACAAACAGTTTATATTTACGTATTTATTCTTCAAATGTTGCCTTCAAGAAGAATGAATAACGACGTTATGGTTGAATAGTGATTCTGTTTAAGTGATTTAATTTATTACTTTTATTATAGTTCGATTTGCATTTTCAACTCATTAAATTTTAATTTATATACTATTTTCTGACCCTGACCGATAGACTGTTAAAAAACGCTTTCTAAGCTCATTGACCCCGCACTAGGATTTCCCGTGTAATGCCAAGGACACACTAATACACGAATAATAAAACAGAATAGAAATTTAAATCAAACATAGACCTGGGTGGCCGTCATCGTCAACCAAAATCTTTATACAACCAGAAAATAATTCTATATCTTTCACAAACGATTTCGCTTTGAGAAATGATCTATCTAATACAAAGTACGCATCCATACTTCATTGTCCGAACCAACTCATGTCCATTGCCCATCAAGCTGCAGTAGGTACTCCTATCTCCATTCATAACACTAGAACAAGAGCATTGTCTGCGTGACGGTGGTCTCGACATCACTCGCGGTGCCCACTTTAACGACGCTATTGTTTTCGATGATCAGTTGTCAACTGATGTCCACTACTTGACTCGACCATCCATCAAGATACCGTCAACACCGCTGTCGCAAAGAAACAAAGTTCACTATCGCGTACACCCGTCTCTCGGACATTGGACGGTCCAGAGAAATGAATGAACACGCGATACTGACAGCCTTGTAGGTAGCAACAGTAAAAATGGACAAGAATGTTTTCTATGACACTCCATCAATATCTGTTTAGTAATAGTGACGTAGAGACTCAGTAAGTATGGAAATAATGCAGCCGCTATCAATCTTAACGGTTCAAAGATAGAGGGAGGGAGTTTTTTACGTGATATCAATAAAAACTCGCGTATGTGTTTCGTAATCAGTAATCGTTAATCAATATGAACGTACAGTGGTATAGTGATTAACAATGCATTTTGTTGTGGTTTAAAATCATGTGCTTTAAACAATTTGGATACGTATTTCATCTCATAGCATAATTTAGCATTTGAGACTTACCTTGTCAGTTAAAATAACGTCGATATTCATTTAACGTCGATGGTAGTGCCTTTGGATTTATAATTCTGCTGGCCAAAAATACCAGGTGGTGGAAACAGTGTAGTTCGACCACCCTACACCTATTTCTAGCGTGAAGCAGTTTTTGCGTTTCGTTAGAAGGTTGTGTTGCCAGCTCACTTTCATATAAGACGACCATCTTATTCCTCGGGAGTAGCAACACATCTGTGATTGACTACACATAAAATCTCTGTTCTTAATGACATTGCTTCCAGATGTCCAGGGGCGGCAGTAACCACTTACCATCAGGTGGACTGTATGCTCGTTTGCTACTTTAATCTTTAAAAAAACAGCCCCGCAGAGAATAAAAAGCAAAAAACCATCAAAATAATTATTAATTGGACTTTTAACACTTCTGACATACATTGATGATATACCTTCCTGCCATCTAATAACGTGCATTATTCACTTATTACCATGCTCCATTTATGAACATTACCTATAAAGAGTGGTAAATATGGTGATGTATATGTTTTGGTGGACTATTTACATACTGCACGGTTTAAATCTTAGGTATGAGTCGAAATCTGTATCTCTATACATATTCGTTTTAGCGCTGTTTTAATTAGGTTTTTAGAATATAACACGTGCACTCAGTATTAATCCCCATAGATCAATCGTTATTTCATTCCGTCCACTTTTTATCTGCTACGCCATCTGCCATTTTTATTTTATTTACGAATCGAAATAAACATTTTATCGGTTGAAGGAAGAAATGTATAAAAACTGATGCTTTAAATAACAATGTTTCCTACATCCACTTGAGTTGATAAACTCCGAAGACACCTTTATTCGAGGTAATTTATTTCGTTTGATTAGTCTAGCTATGGTGTTAAACCGTTGTTAGCACAGATGCTTACATATGTGTGTATGTTAATTCATATACTCGCTCTCTGCTCGCGACATCGCTCGGGCATACATCTTAGAAATTATATTAGAAAGAATCTAATTTTTTTATCAGATTAAAGAAAAAAACCTGATGGTAAATAGGTTTTGCCGCCCATGGATATCTGTAAGCACTGGAACTGGATCAGAGATTTCATCTGAAGTCGATCACAGATGCGTTGCTACTACCGAGGACTACGATGGTCACCTCATACATGAGTGAGTCGACAAGTACAGGGTGTATCCAGCGAAACGCAAGAACTGTTTCACTGTTGTGGATAGAATAAGTATGAAAATACGTCGCGATAAATAAATATAACACTATAAAAATCCTAATTATACAACCGATAATTACATAATAATTAGAGCAAATAATTAATTAATATAGCCCAAAAGATACATTAAGGATTTCCGTGTTATAGTTTTTGAAATCAACCTCAAATAGTATTGGAGATCTGAGGCAATGAGGTCGGTTACAAACGTGCTACCTGTAAGTACTCAGAATATCTTGTAATAAATAATACCGCTGCATTATCACATAAAACAAGAACACAACAACATATCATAGCATGGTAAGGTATCGATCAATATATCCATCCATCAGCTTTGAGGACCATTGCTGATCTTTTAGTAAGTTTTTTTGCCAGTGGCCACTTCGCTTAGCATGCGTGCTGGTGATCATTGTGTTTATGTTTCACATAAAGACGCGATATGCTACACTATGTCCCTTATTTCGTCCCTCAGTCACCTCCTACGACATCAACAGGAACTATCTGACGGTATGTGGCCACTACCGTTCCTGCTACCTGAGGTTAGCAGATATATAACAGATATATAGGAAACATATAGCAAGTTATAAGCAGAAAAAGTTGTGGCTGTGGTGTTACAAGAAGTGAAACACAGTGAGTTCTACAACTTTCAAAGCATGTAGTGAAATAAAGACACACACATACTGACAGACAATGCACATACCTACCTGTCAATTAACCGTGAACTGTTCCATCGTCAGGTAAAACAAACAAAACTGTTAGTGTATTTAGTTATGATAATGCGTCGCCATTTTGTTTAAGTTGTACAATGCGGTTTTTATTTGAATGGTCTTGTTTGGTGTAAGTTTTGTCGGTGGCTTTGCTCGCGGGGATATGTTATTCATCAGGTCGTGTAGTTAAATATTATATACTGAATGTCTACGTCTCACTTCGCGAGTCTCCGAAAAAGAGTTTGGAAAATATTTTACTACTTGAAAAAAAGCTTGAAAATCTTAAAAAAATAGTCTTTTTATTTTATTTTTATTTAGGGCTATTTCCCATTTATTAAAGAAATTAACCCTCATAAAAATGAATTTATACACCTATATTTTTGAAAAGTTAATTAGTTATTTTGATATACGTCAAAGCTATAAATATATTAGTTCATAATAAAAACGCAGCCGGTGTCAGTAGTGAAAAACTAAGCTAAATAATGCTAAACAGACGAACAAATAAATAATTTTGTCATACGTAATTATTGGTAATAAAATATTTTATAATGATAACAATGTTTGTTCAGCTAAGCAAGCTGATCGACGGTTCTTTAAACTATTTTATCATCAGTTATTCATTTTGCATGTATGTATTGCAAAACTTAATTTTATAAACATTTAATAATAAAGATAGTTCATACATACATACAATACTCTGTAAGTTTTGTCAAATTTGATCTGCGTCCTTTTCAATACAAGCCTGAGCAAAATGACAGACAAATATAAAAATTTATAGTTTAGTAAAATCTATTATACGCTTCAGAGCTCCCGCAGTAGTGAGAATAGAGATAGATTCATATAACGTATTTAGAATATTATAAAAATGGTGCAGCCGTCTTTTATTATACTCATATATATAAATCCTTAATCAATTAATTAATTTGTGTTCCCGACATCTTAACATGTTTATTTTTATTTATTTTGTTTTTTATGAAATTAAGTGAGTACGTTTATTTTTCCAAAATAACGTACCTGCTAACTACTTACTACAAATAGATGAATAATATGGTAAAAAAATCTACTTAATAAAACTAACATTGACTTATATACAACGCTCTCCTTCAACCACTGACTTTAACCAAATAACCCATTGGCCAAAACGTCCTTTTCCATAGGAATACTTTTTATATGTGCTTCTTTAGATATTTTTAATATTACCTTAAGCGACTAATTGGGGTTGTGGGAAGAGGTAAGGTATGATTGATAAATAATTAATTAAGAACTCTAGTTTTGTTCAAAACACAAACTAGGACATTTCGAAGCAGGTAAAAAATTAAGCACACACTGTTATTATTTGCGGCTGTCCATAGAATTTTAAACAGTATTTTAAGCTTAGTTCCTTAGGTAATAAGTTTAAAGGTGAATAGATGTATAGCTGTCGGTTGGCGATAATATATTGGTATATCCATTGTGTTCCATCACTGTCAATTAGCTGCACTGAAGAGGTGCCATCAATCATAAACATTCTCCACGGCCAAGCATCCATCCTGTGGGTCTATTGTTTAGATTTCTGATTTACCAAAATTTGTATTTCTAACTATATAATGTGTTTTATATTCGTATCTGTTGTGGAGAGGGATTAAAATAGGTCTGAAAGATGTGTTAATATTTTTTTGTGTTTTATCAGTTTTGGTTTGGCATTTTTGCATAATTAATTAATAATGATAATGTCTTAAAATGCTATTTTCAAGCATATGCGTTATATCTATTTTATTAACAAAAAATAAATATGTCAGTAAAAACTTCCGAATTATTGGAATAGTAATTATTAAGCAGTAGCACTCTTATTTTAGACATGATTTAATTAATATTTATTTACAAAAAAAGTATTAGCGTATTTTTAAGACTTGCATTTTTTGTCATTTTAGTCGAAAAATTTATATGTAGGTACAATATTCCAGAACTCAAAACAAAGTTGATTTCAGGTTTTCTATTAAAGTCATAGATTTCGATTTGTATTCTGGGTCTGGGTGTTTGTTTACGTGAACCTTGAGTGTTTACACGATACAGGGAATTCTGGTAATGAGCTATTAGTATTTGCTATTTGTCAGCATTTCATTAATTATTATTTATTTGTGTGTAAGGGCTAATTTTCACGCGATATTTTTTTTGTTCCTTTTGGGATAGTGTCATTTAAATCGGGTCGATACTAGATCGTTGCAGTCCTGCGATTTGATACGGTACTGCGAATCAAATCTGCCCGGCGAATTTCTTAACTTGGTGTACGATATTGCATATCAGGAGGACATACACGTGTAAAAACAAAATTCTGATATTCCTTCTAAACCACTTGTGAACAATAAAGAGCACAAGCCGTAACGTAACCGTAACGTAAACGTAACGTATCATAAGGAAAACTCATAAATTATACCACTATACGAGTATGTGTATACTTATGTGCTGCTTGGTTGTCACCATAGACGTATAAAATATTGTGTTTTTATGGTCCTAACTAATTAAATCTAGTTTTGAACTATACCTTCATTCTTTATGATCTTAATATCATAAATTGACATTACGTTAGTGACTTTATGGTTCACATTTAAGATAATTGGTTTTTGGTTGGATTTATTTCTATCCGTTAACATTTCTGCTTTGGGATAGTAATCTGTCATTTTTTAGAACAAATTATAGAAAAATAATGTTGGTAGATCCTGACTGCATAATTATCTCAAAAAAGTTTACTAAAAAAATATTTTCTAACAAACGTTTAGTTTATGGAAGTCATTACCGTCTATAATTTGGTTAACTATGAAGATTATGGTTAACTGTGAAGCAGCTCTTGTGTGAGGTGGAAAGGTTTGGTTACCAGCTCTTTATCATATAAGGCGACCATTTTAGTCTTAGAATGACGACCCACGTGGCGGAACGGTCACCATACCGGTCTGACACGCAGTGGGTCCCGGGTTCGATCCCCGGCCAGACAGAAATCTGAATGAACAGTTTGGACTTCTGTTCTGGGTCTGGGTGTTTGTGTATTCGTCTTTGTGTGTCCATGGCACCCACGACACAGAAGAAAATCCTAGTGTGGGGCTATGAGTGTAGAAAGCGTGTGTGTATTTCAGCCCATTAATTTAATTCAATACAATACTTAGAAGTAAAAACGTATCTGTTCATTCAAATTTCACTTCGGATAGGGCTCTTGTTCTATGAGAATATAAAGTTGCTTACAGATATCCATGGACGGCTCTGACCACGTACCACCAGGTGGACTGCAAACTCGTATGC
>MOOZ01000612.1:273216-286722 GCA_002930495.1 Cecropterus lyciades | reverse complement strand
ACCAACAGGGCTTGTGGTGCGTTCATAGAACAGTAGAGCCTTCGCAGCATTAACATGCCACTGGTTGCAAGCGAATCTTGCGACTCTATAAACGCACCAACTTCGGGGCACAATTACAAGTTACAAATACAGTGGAGCTACATTTTTGAAAATTAAAATCTTTTTTGCTAGTCTTCATATATTTTGTGAGTTGGAACTTCACGTTTCTCTATAATTGTGCCCCGAAAGATCGTCATAAAATTGTGAAATTTTAAAAGATAAACTATCATTTTAACGATAATAATGCAACATACGGACAAACTATGTATACGCTAGCTCTGATGAGAGATTTTTGCTCATTCTTAATAAAAAAGGTGTTGAAATATTGATTTTACCAAATTTAATAATCTTATTTAATATTTTATGTTGTATTTCAAAATGCAATTAAAAGCTCAAAGAAATATATATGTTAAAAATACTTTACAAATGTATTTTATTTATTAAAACCTTAAACCCAAACACAAATTACAACTGAATACATAACAATTACATTATTTTGTTTACATTACACAATACGTATAACATAACATTGTTAAAATGTGAAAACGTAAACAATTTAAAGTGAAAAATAAAATTACCTTAGAATTTAAAAAAATAATTGAAAAACTGTATTAGGTAGGTACCAACATTATGCCACGAAGTGGTTTCCGGGTTTGATCCCCGGTTAGATCTAAATGGTCAATTTATATTTCTGTTCTGGATTTAGGTGTTTATGTATTTTTCATGGTAATTATGGTACCCGCAACTCAGAAAAAAAATTTAGTGTGGAATAATGAGTGAAAAAAGAGTTATTTTCTCTCTCTTCATCTTACGAGGATGGTAATATTTTTTGATCATAGGCTGTATAGCCCTATATATATTTTGATGGATGTTAACTTATGAAAATGTTTGAATTTGTCTCAATTGTTACAGTAACATAGCCTATATAATTCTTAAATGTAGCGCCTGCAAATAGAAGACTGGCGAAAAAAAAAGAAATACTTTAGGCGGACTGCATACGTGGTTTATACCTACATTCCATTAATGAAAAATATTAATTTATTACATAAATGTAAAAAATCCCCTAAAGCACGTGCTAATTTTATACCTTACTTGTTACCTACTCAACTATTTATTTTATAAGACAATTATTACAAACCATATCATTATAATAATATATATGCTTGACTGAACAATATTTAAACTTTTAAAGCAGTCAGTATATATCAATATACTGACAATTATGCTTAATGATTATATTGCATAAATATTGCACATATATTGTTAAATATATTAAAAAAAAAACTCGACTGCTAAAAAACTAATGATTGCCTTGAGTTTCAATTTATTGTGTTTAAACAGTAGATTTTTTATTTCTATAACAAAATATTAAATATAACTGTCCTATATAACTGTCTCTACTCCCTTTTTTCCCTATTTAAAATATATACCCTATGTCACTGCAAAATGATTCTAATGATATGTCATACGTGACAATCAGTCAAGACGTCGACGACAAACAAACATACAAACGATCGAAAAACATTACCCTTCTTTTGACACAGTCTAGTAAAAATTTGTGCCATATAACTACCTACCAAAATACCTTCCTATCTAATTAACAAAAAATTAACACTGACAACGTTTAGCCACAGGCTTAGCTTACCGAGGGCAATGAAAAATACATCCAGCATGCAAGCTTTCCAATAAGAAAAGAGCTAATGAAATTGATCCAATATATTCGGAATTAATCGAATACAAACAAAAATATTTCTACTTTACAATATGAGTATATAAAAAGATGAACAGGTGATTTTTTTGTAAATTATCTTTCATTGGTTCAAAATGTAATGTGAAAGCAAAGTGAATCATTTTCACTATTTAAATAAAACACATCATAAGGCAGTCGTTATTAGGGTTCGTTACGGAACCCTAAGGGTACAAACAGGATCCTATTGCTAAGCATGCTCTGTCTGTCATATGAATATTTATTTCACCTTGAGATATAGACACTCGACTCGACTTAGCGCTGGTGTTAACGCCAGCCACGTCCTTAGACGTAGGATGGTGTCGTCCTAAGATGTGCGTGCAGAACGCACACATGACCTCTCAAGCCCGGAATGACCGGAGTTACAATCCCTCGGAAAGACTGACTTCCTGAGAAAGCCGCTCTCCGGCGTCCCGTGCATCTGCAACGAAACGGCTGTGAAGAGGTATTATCCTCACTGGCCTATCCCGGCTGGCTGGCTGGCTTCGCCAAAGGATTGCACCGCCTACTGCAACCAGATCATCTCAGAAACGGCGCGGCACGAATCACGGTCGGAAGTGAGGGGTCAGCTCCTAATACAGAGCTGAATGCACTTCGCTGCACACTTCACGCAGGGCATACCTCCAGCGTGTGTTTGGCCGTCGTCGACGTCGTTGACGAATGTCTCGTCGAGACATTCGTCGCATATGATAAACAATCTGGATTAAATAACTTCAGCACATTTTTGTAATAATTAAAAAGGTGTTTTTAATCGCACATACTTCTTATTATTTAAAACTTATTGCAATATCTTGACATTTTAGACACAGATCTATATATTAACAAAATATTATTACCCATTTATTAGTCCGTATAAAATCACCACCAACACGTTAGATCAAATTTTAATCAACACATCAATTATTTAGCCGCTGCCCTTAGATTTAAGGACCCTAAGGATCACTCAACGAGACGTCTTAACTTGAAGAAACCTCACCTTAATCACTTTAACGACACCCATTCATCGCTCGCTACGGATTTTCTTTCACAAAGAAAATGTTATTTTATCGTACATTGCGCGGTTAGTACTGTACCACTGAGTAACACAGAACATAATCAGTAATGTAGTTTGTTGCACTAATAATAACGTTGTGAGTTTTCCGTGCTTAGTCCCATACGATGCTTCGAACAAAAACGCATACGTTGCGTTATCAATATTACTTGATGTATTGAAGGGAGAGGAAAAGCAGCAATGGACATCGTTGAGGTACGCGACTTGGCGGGTACGTCAATCAAACGTCGCAAACAAATGCGTGTGAAAACACGGGATCATTTTCTTCATTTAATTGTACATTTAAATTGATTTATTAAGAAAATATGTTGTTTTAATTAGTTTCAGTTTTGTGTGACGTTTAATCCATAGACTTAAATTCAATAAAAAAACATTCTGTCAAAAAAACAAACACGTCGAATAAAATTTAAAACATAATAAATAAGGAACAAAATTTATTTTAAGTTTATATTTATACCAAAATTAATGCTTGTAAATTTTTATTACGGTTTATACGCTAAAACAAAGAAAATGTTGCAAAACCATGTTTGTACCGGTTTTTAATTTTAACCGGCTACTTATTACGGTTCAAAATATCCGTTTTAGCAAAGGGCATCGGGTAAGGCGGCGTAGACTTAATAATAGGGTTCCTTCTTACACGTAACCCTAAAAATTACATTATTTAGTACAATTTATAGCCCCGTATGTTATTAGAACACCCCTTTCATCCTCGACCCCAGTTGTCTGTACATCTAATAATGGGGACTAATTAAAATGACGTTTTGTTGTATATCATTAAATTAATGAACGCCGCAGCCCAAATACCACCATTCTGAGTATTATCTCTGATAAATAGTTTCCTTTGTACTAATGGTTTGTGTGTTTATAGATACTGACCATTTTTGGAGCCCGGATCGATTTTTAGATTAAAAGACTTTTCCAATCTAATCTCATCAATGGATAATTTTCCAAAAATATTTCTGAGTGGTTAGTATGACAATTTGTACCTATACGTAACGGTAACCTACGTTACATATGGAACCCAGGTGGAAAACGTCAAGAATGAACTGAATAATAATAACAAAATAAAATTATAATGTTAATCTATTGATATAATAGTTAGTTTTTTAATTTAAAAAATACAACCGATTTTTTGAAAAAATGTAAAAACATACTAAATTCGATTTTATATATCGTCGTTTAAGTTCTAACACCGCGTAAGTCATTTTTTGGCGGTAATGACATTTTGAAAATCATCGTCATTAAAATCGACGCGTCGTGTTGTCCAAACAGAATCAAGGTACGACACACTAATACTCTTAAATTATGGAAAATTAAAAGTACAAAAAGGAACTTTAGTTGCGTCTATGTAAAATTAATCGGATTTTCTCTCCAAAAATATTTCCAAAAATGACTTACGCGGTGATAGAACTTAAACGACGATATCCTCCTTTAATTCCTTCAACAATACAATCCTAGAATAGCAAAAACTATATCTATTAATGAATAAATTTTGTTGCAAACTTAAAAGCCTTTGAATTTCCTTAAAATAACCTACCGATTTAACCCTTCACAGCTCAGGTACGTTTCAGTCTGAAAGCTATTCCATCAATATTCTCTAGTGTGACCGATGAGGCCTGACCCCTCGAGTAAATAGCCAGATTCGGACACAATAAATGATTTACTCTGAGCCGGCAATGAGCGGATTGATAGGCCTCGGTAGCCCCGCATTTGTCTCGAGGGTTAAGCCGGACAGATGTTCCCCGTAAGTAGGGCGGGCAGTTTCTTAAGAAGTGTTAGCTATAAACGGAATGAGCTTTTTATCAAACTGAACTGAAGGTATTCAAGCTCATTCAAGTATAAATGGTAAATTTCGGCGACTTCTCACAACTAAGGTAACGTCAAATTGTTACTTCCTGGACTTGTCCATCAAGTATAGTGTACATTAGTCTTCATAAATCTTTGAAGACTTTATTAGCTATTTTTTTTTTAGTGTGGAAGTATCAAACGAGCATGCAGCCCACCTGATGGTAAGTGGCTACTGCCGCCCATGACCTACTGCGACATCTGTAAATAACCCTAGGTAAGATTAGTCTCATCTAAGGTCAGCCACAGATGCGTTGCTACCCCTAAGGTCTAAGATGGAATACCTCGGAAAAGTATGTCTCCTTACCACACAAACTTAATTGTTAATGAGTTTGTCTTTCACTCTGAAGCAAGTGCCAATACAAGTGATAGTTAATCATTTTTCTTATTAAATTCAAGTAGCAACCGAGCATACATTAACTGATTGGGGTTAGTGGTCACTGCTGTCCAGGCAGCTGTATCCAGTCGACTTCATAGCCAGGTATTCCTGTGTTATATTAGCAACTGTAATAACCAACACGAATGCCTGGTGCGGTGATTGCAAAAATCCCCTATTAATAGAGGTCATATCTAGCAGTCGACCTCAACAGAGTACACAGGATATAGGACATTTTGTCTTTGCTTTAGAATAGTATATTTTGCTTATTTCATTTTATATATTGTTTTGGAGTAGAGATAGAATCTAGTATCGTATCGTCTTACCTCGCACTTGCACTGACAGCCTCCTACGCAGGTTCGGGCGACACTGAAAATCAGCGCCGTGGTTTCGTACGTAGCCACGGCAGTAGCTGAGTTTCGTCCATTTCACGATTATGTCACAGCACGGGTCATTTATTGTTTACTTCCTTGTGTTATGTTTAGTTATAAGTAATATATATTTTCTTTTATTTATGTTTATGTTAACTTTAATTTGTAGTGCTGTGTATTCTTCGTGAATAAAAACTCTTTCTTTCTTTCTTTTATTTCTTTCTTTATACAGTAGTTGATGGTTAGTAGTCACTGCTGTTTACAGACTGTTGTATTAACCAAATACGTCGGGAACTTTCTTCAAGTCTACCACATATACTATTCGCTACTTGAATATTTTAAATCTGAATATAGAATAACCAACACTTATATTATAAGACGTTAATAAATAACAAATTACACAGTATTCGACCACCTTTAGTTTCAGATAACTTTTTACTTTTTCACGCATTGTTTATCATAATTTTCGATGAAAGTAGTGTATATTCCACTGGATATAGTTAGACCTAGCCGTAAGACGCTGGCTTATAATTCAATTATCACAAATATAGGACAGGCATTCGTCAACGCAGCTTTTGCTAAAGAGACATTATTTTGACAATGTTGCATTCGTACAGATTGTAATAGTTTTCCTTTGACGCTTAGCCAATTATTTTGTGGCTGATTTATGAGCAAAGTTCGCTTTCCAGACGATTATTTTTAATTTATTACTTTTGAGTGGTCATTATAGTCGGAGTACTACGGCTGAATTAATTCTTGACATCCTAATGTCTCTAATGACCTGTTATTTAATACATTGACTCAACACTCAACACAAAAGAAAACCGGTCATTAATGATTATGTTAAATTAGAGAAAGTTGTCTATTTTGATTAAGGAATTTAATTATGTTAAAAAATAATAATGTTCGTGATTAAAGCCGTAACTAAACCGAATTTTACGTCCACGTTGCGTTTTAATTTAACACAACCAATATATATATAATATAATAAAAGTACGTATATATAGTACATAGTCATAACTTTAAATCGATTGAGTTATGAAATTAACACATGATCAATCATTTATGAGTTCTTTCTTGAATTTTCAACAGTTTTCACATTTTGAACTTCAAGTTTCATAAGTCGTGAAAGTTAATGAAACGTCATTGCCTAAATTTGTACCTCGAGTTAACCCTCAAAAGCTACAGTACAGCTCGAGCCATAACTTAGCGGAACAAACGCGCACTCAACGCCATCTGTCGGCACTGATCGATGACACGACATGTGTCCATTATCGCTGCGACTTTACGAAGAATGTCACAAAAACGGCAGTGACGACGTCATTAATCAAATTATATGCCATTTTAAGCCGACACTGCAATCTCGTTCTCGTTCAAATTTGCGATAAACGTTGCCGGTTCTTTTTTTTTCAAAATCTGGACGGTTGAATGCCGTGACCGGTGAGTGCACATTATTGATTAATTGTTAAGATCTGTCGATAAAGTTTTGAATATTAAATCATTAATCAAATTGTTGAATGAATACCTTTTCTAACAATTCCCGGAGTACTTAAAATAGCCAAAAATATAGATAAATATCGTCCCTAATTTCGATAAATGTAGAAATTTGATAAGTGAATTTCGCTGGTTAATGTTTATAAATCATGTAGGATCTATAGCAATAAAACTTTTTGTGCTTTATTATTAAGTATTATAAAGTATAATCACTTCGTTATAAAAATAGATAAGCTTAGGTATTAGTTCTGTAGGAAATTACAAAAAAAATCATAAATAAAAAGAATTAAACTACTTAAACTTATTTACCTATGTATTAGTAGACAAGTATTACACACTAGCTGTGCCCCCCGGGTTTCACCCGCTACTAAATAAGAAAAACACAAATAAAAAAACATAGCGTGATGTTATATAGCTTATAACCTTCCTCAATAAATGGATTATTCAACACAAACATATTTTAAATTTCGACCCAGTAGTTTCTGAGATTAGCGCGTTCAACCGAACAAACTTTTCAGCTTTATAATATTAGATTAGTATAGATTTTAAACAAAGACTTGTTGTTGGAATAAATAAAAACACTATTTCCGTAAAATTTCCTTTTAAGTGCTATCGAGTGAAAACCCTGTCCTTGCTCGGTGCTCGGACGATGACGAATGAGTGACGGATGGGACCCGATGCAGACTTATCCCCGTTCATCTATCTAGCGACGTTGACGGGTTGAATGAGTGCATGGTATTTTCGTGCTAAGTTTACGTTATAATGTTGTATTTAAGTATCAATTTAATAAATATATGAAAAAATGTTTTTATTGATATAGTATAAATTACAAAACAATTCGCGAGGGCCCCTTGACTGGGTTAAGCGCGTATTACTAGGTGCCCCCCTCTTAACCTGGACGAAATATATTAATACAATAAGTAAGTATAACTAACAACACTGTACAAGTAGGTATAACAAGTACGTAACTACAACATGAGTAAGGAACAAATTTACAAGGTGGCACCTATTTCTAGCGTGAAGCAGTTATTGCTTTTCGATGGAAGGGTGTGGTTGCCGCATCACTTTCATATGAGGCGACCATATTAGTCCTCGGGAGTAGCAACGCATCTGTGATTGACTTCAGATATAACCCCTGTTCTATATAAAGTTTCCTACAGATGTCCACGGACGTCTGTGACCACTGACCATCAATTAGAGTGCATGATCGTTTGCTGCTTCAATCTTATACAGAATGAAAAAATATTGTTAAACATAAAAAAAACCCTGATAAGCGTGTGTATGAGTGGCGTGTGTAGTGTCTAAGTGTAGTGAGTGTTTGTGTTGAGTGTGCATGAGAGTGTAATTGTAAGTATTTTCATATCCTATATGGTAGACAATAAATATAACTATTATAAATTTAGATCTTATCTATATATAAATTTAGATCTTAGCACTCTTCTGTTTCATTGTAATTAACTTACAACAGAAATTTTGTAATACTTTCTTTCAATTTAGTATCGTATAATAATGTAATATTAATATCAGGATTTTGGACATTTTGTTTATAATAATTACCATCGTCTACTATTGTACAAGTCACAAAGGAATTTCGAGAAAAGTTTATTTTCAAATATACACCATATAAAATCTTAATCGATATATAATTTTTATTCCCTCTTAAATAAGCTAATTTTATTCGAGTTCATTAGATTATAATTAATATGGATGGATCTTAAAGTTTTACAGCAATTAACAACTTTTAATAAACTAATCTTAAAAAATTACACTACTTATTATTACACTCACGTTTCGTTTCACCCTTTTGGAAGAAAATTTCAGCATGTACAAAACATAATTTAAAACATTCATAATTACGCTTTTCATTCATAAACTAAACGCATGCTCTTTTTAAGTTTTCCTTGAGTTCTATTAAGTGTACCCAGCTCGCTAGTGCCCGACGATGACGGATGAGTGACGGCGCGGGGCAGCGGGACCCGCTGCAGACAATCCCCGTCCATCCATCTCCCGACGTTGACGGGTTGAATGAGTGCTGTATGCTATTTTCGTACCGAGTTTGCGCTGCAAATATTATTCAAGTAAAGTTATATACGAAAGTAATAGTCGTAGGTATTTTAATTGATTAGATTTCGGATGACACGTAATACCTGTACTTACATGTTTGTGGTGTAAGTGGAACTGCATTTTATAGGTAAGATTTTTAAATGTACAGTATATATGTATTCATAATCACCAAAATGATTGAACCAATTGTAACGGGGCTTACAATAAAAACTTTGTCAAAACAAAATATGTTTTTCACACGCAAACACAAACACAAATGAACCCGGGTAAAATCGGTCGAGAAAGCTCTTAGAAACTTAGGCTTGATTAGTGCTTTAACTTAATAAAACTAAAACTGACAGACAACACAAAAATACAAATAAATATAGTGTTTCTAGAAGCCAATTGCACAAAAGTTTCTCATGCCGTAGATGAGCACTATGAGAGGGCTTTTGCATCCCCTAAGGGCTAAACATAGGACGAAAGCTAATAATAATGCTTCCATAAGTATTCGTTATAAACGAAAGGGTATCGTATTTCATAACAGAGTCGTGCTCGTCATCACGGAGACATCTCGCTGACAGCTGATTGAGAATTGAGAAGGGTCCGTTTACAATCTGTTGTGTGTCAGGTGTATTTACTTATAAATTGTAAATTATGAAGAAAATCGCTAGTTGACTTAAAGATATAGAAAATAAACTTTAAGAGACAGGAGCATTAGTAGTTCGTTGTTTTACGTTTTTAATTAATTTAAACGCAATCTTTTAATACTTCCTGAAATTCTTAAACAGATACATGAAACTTAAAATATTTTACTAAGTGCCTGTCACTTTATTAAATATATTGATTTTTTGCAAGAATATATGTAAATCAATAAGGATAAAAAGAACAATGGCACTTCGGGAGTCCTGATAGAAGTGAAAAAAATGTCAACATACATGTATATCTATGTATGTACGCGTATATAGATACACATGCATATTGGTATTTTTTATATACAATATATGTATGTAATCTATGATTTTATATACAATATATTATCGTACAGTGACGCGAGTAAATTGTTTCTCCTATTTCCAAAAATACCCAAAGCTTTAAAATAAGTTTTCTATCCACAAATATTTACAAGATGGGTTAAAAGTATCTAAACAGTATAAGGATAACAATTGAAAAGGATTCAACAGCGAAATCACAGGCATTTTTATAGAAAATCTGGTTTCATATTTCTTAGACGTTCAAACGACCTTGTCACGCTGGACATCTGCTGACAGCTGCTTGAGAATCGAGAACCGTTGTTTACATTCTGCTGTGACGTAGTGTGTTTACTTATGGGGGTTTTATAAATCTAAAACAGCATTAAGAAAACAAATGCTATAGCGTTAATAATTCATTTACTTATTATAAATAATTAAATTTTCAATCTAACTTTTTAGACAAAGCTGTTACCTACTTAATTACTTAAAATACCGATATACACAAAAATCGCACGATTCTAGTATAAAACTAGATAAGCTATGCCTAAAATAAATAAAGTCATTATATATTTATTTGTATATTAATGAACAAACTGAAATTTAATAATCTATATTAACTTGACGACATAGCTCCGAAATCTCTGTTTATAAATTCAAAACAAGATCGTCATAGAGACATCTCCCTGACAACTGATTGAGAATTGAAGAGGGTTGCTCTGTCTATCGTGAAGTCAGGTGCAGGGTAACGTCTGCGTGACAAGAGATGAAATACACATTTCACTGATTTGACGATAGCTAAATTATAAAGTAATAAGTTTAATGTTTTATTTAATAGTACTGGTCGCTAGTTTAAAGAAAGTCTTACTCTACCGTATGCAAACCAATACTTATACAATTTTGCTATAAAATAATTCTTGCAGTAGGTATTTTCAAAGACAAAAATAACAAAAAACAAAACGACCAAGTGCAACTCGAACTCGCCCAAGGATCTTTTTTTTATAGTATGAAAGTAGCAAACGAGCATGCAGCCCATATTATGGTAAGTGGCTACTGCCGCCCACCTAAGGTTAGCCACAGATGCGTTGCCACCCTGAGGACTAACATGGAATACCTCGAAAAAGTATGTCTCCCTTACCACACCCTTCAGACCAGAACACAACAGCTCATAGCACTGCTGTTATTAGGCAGAAATAGGTATGGCGGTGGTGCCTCCGGAGTCGAACCACAAAGAGTTCTACCACCCTCGAATTATCTATAATTATCTATAAAACCGGCAAAAAAATAACGTTTTCGTATGGAAGCTCCCCTTAAATATTTATTTAATTTTAATTTATTTAGTTATTATTAAAGTTAATATATAGGCGTCTACCTGTTGCCGTTATTAATATCTAACAAAACAATCACTTAAATATTTATTTTATTCTGTTTTAATATTTGTTGTTAAAGCGATAACAGATATACATCATCTGTGAAAATTTAAACCGTCTAGCTATCACGGTTAATGGGATACAGCCTGGTAATAGACAGACGGACAGTGGAGTCTTAGTAATAGGTTTTCCGTTCCCGTTTTTAGGCTTTGGATACGGAACACTAAAAAAGTAAACTTCGAAATCAATTCGGGCAGTATTTTCAGTGTCAAAATAATGTAATAAGCAAATTTTAGTATGAATGCTACAGCATCAGGTATTGCTTTCTAATCACAGAAGCGCTGTGTAAACTTTATGCAACTTATATATTTAAAAGTAAAATATCTTTATATATTTACGTGTATACCAAGATACAAAGAATTCAGCGCGAGCCCTAATCACCCTGTTTATGATTTCAAAACGAGCTCGTCATAGAGACATCTCGCTGACAGCTGATTGAGAATTGAGAAGGGTTGCTCTGTTTATTGTGACGGAGTCAGGTGCAGACTCTGACGTCATAACGTGACACTTTTGATTGGCTTTAGGCCGAATTTTATCATGAAAATTACTGATTCATACTTATCTAAATATTTATGGTCCATAGACCATAAAAAGTTGAAATGCAAAATACTTAGGTATTTAAAATTTCAATGAATTATGAACGATTTCCGTTGAATTTAATCTAATCAGAGAAATGATTACAGTATAAGATACAGATTTTGGTAATCAATGGATTAATATAGATTACAAACCAGATGTACATGTTGCATACCTTTTAGGCCACAAATGTTTAGTTATGGGTATAACTTATCTACATACTTCGTTCGCTCACGCGATTCACAATGTTTTGTTCACCTCTAACTACGTAAATATGTCTTCTATATCTCTTCAACCAACGAGAAAGCGCAGAATGAACGGAAAGTGGAACTTAGGATGTCCACAATCCACATCCATCGATTGACGATCGATCGGTTTGGTAGCATTGGCTGTTTTACTTACCTGGTCGATAGAGCGACCTTATAATTGAAATTTGGCAAAGAAAGATCTCCCATCAGGCTTGGTATACATACTTAGGGAGCGGACGTGATGTCGGGCTGATGGATGGATGGATACAGCGGTCGTGTTCGGAGTCTCAGTTCGGAACTTGTACATATGCAAGATGTTGGGAATACAATATATATAGTTGTAAAAGCTCCTTATTGGAGGGGGTTACGTTCCACCCATTTGCCGCGAATACAGAAACCGTGAATGACTATCAGCACACAGAAAAGCTGACGTGCTAACAAAAAACGCGGAATCTGTTTCTTTGTGCCAACTACAACTGCGAATATTAAAAATATTTGACCGCGAATACAAGAAAATGGTAACACTTTTTTTACCCGCGAATACTGAAAACGCAAATGCGGAAACCGAATTTAATTGTATTTCGATAGCGTGATTCAGAATTCAGTGGCGCTATTTCTTGATGTGTTGAGAGAAGTCATCACAGAACCATGGTCGGTTGATGGTTGAGTTAACCATGGTTATATGCAAAATTAGTTTTTTTTTATTATATTACATGACTGAGTGATTTCCAATCGCATTGGTATGGGAGCAACTAACCATCGACGTTAAATGATTAATTCTACCATTGAACGATGATTGATTTTGTTGTTGTATTTTTATATCAGATTGAAGTAGCAAACGATCATACAGTCCACCTGATGGTAAATGTTTACCGCCGCCCATAGACATCTGTAAGCAACTTCATATAATTTCTATCTACAGTCGATCACAGGTGCGTTGCTACTACCGAGGACTATGGTTGCCTCATATACGAGCCGGCAACCACTCCCTTCCACTAGAACGCAAGAACTGCTTCATGCTAGAAATAAGTGTGGTAGTGGTACCTCCCCCCGTCCCTGTAGTTCCGGGATTAGAATAGGGCTACGGTATCTCCTGCCTGTCGAATGAGGCGACTAAAAGGGGCTTCCGGAGTTGCGGGCGGCAAGAGTGGGAGCTCGAACCGTCCAGCCAGGCGACCCCGGGAAGGACGGCAGTATGTGTGGTCGCATACCGCCGTGAAGACCAGACGGTGCTGTGGGCCTAGCCGCTTACCTGGGAGGAGCCCGATGGGGCAACGCGCTCAGAGGTCTCCGGTTGCGTTCCTTTGGAGATCCC